>VYZQ01055479.1:1341-24286 GCA_013400655.1 Mystacornis crossleyi
GACCTGGGTGTGCTGGTCAATAGCAGCTCAACATGAGCCAGCATATGCCCAGGTGGTCAAGAGGGCCAATGGCATCTTGGCTTGTGTCAGAAATAGTGTGGCCAGCAGGACCAGGGCAGGGATTGTCTCCCTGTACTTGGCACTGGTAAGGCCACACCTTGCGTCCTGTGTCAAATTTTGGGCCCCTCACAACAGGAAAGACATTGAGGTGCTTGAATGTGTCCAGAGAAAGGCAACAGAGCTGCTGAAGGGTCTGGAGCACAAGTCTTGTGGGGAGCATCTGAGGGAGCTGGGGTTGTTTAGGCTGGAGAAAAGGGGGCTCAAGGGAGACCTTTTTGCTTTCTACAACTACCTGAAAGGAGGTCATAGTGAGCTGGGGGTCAGCCTCCTCTCCCAAGTCAAAAGTGACAGGACAAGAGGAAACAATCTCAAGTTGCACCACGGGAGATTTAGCTTGGGTATTAGGAAAATTTCTTCACTGAAAAGGTTGTCAAGCACTGGAGCAGGCTGCTTAGGGAAATGTTAGAGTCACCACCCCTGGAGGTATTTATAAGACATGTAGATGTGGTTTTTAGAGACAGGGTTTAGTGGTGGACTTGGCAGTGCTGGGTAAATGGTTGGACTTGGTGATCTTAAGGGTCTTTTCCAGACTAAACAATTCTGATTCTCACATGCAGTTTTTGCCAGAGCTGGAAGGGCAGGTGCAATTTTATTTCTTGCTTTTGAAGTGATGAATGTGTGAAAGATAAGAACCACAGAATGCCAGTGAGCTTAGAAGACTCTCATGTAGTGATTTTGCCCTTTGTCAGACCTCAGAAAAGATAACTGAGCCTTTGTCCATACCTCACTTGGCATTTTTGTTTATCTCATGTGTGGGTTGCCGCTGTATGTCCAGACTAGGGTCTAGGAGAGATTTGAAAGGGCAATACCTGTCTTGTACCTTATTGGTTCTTTACATTTTAATTAAATACAAGTCAGATTTGCCAAGAAATATTTTAGGCACTGCGGTACCTTCTTCCATCCCTCCTTTCTCCATTCTTCTGGCTCCTCCCAGTGGTCTCTGTTGACCCTGACAATGAAGACTTGCAGTCCCCTTTAGGGGCACAGTTGGTAGGGCCTTGAGTACTCACATCCAGCTTAGTTTTCAGCATGTGCTTCTTTACCAACACATCTCCAAACTTGTGAGAGAAGCTCCAGTGAGAACTGGCAGATTTAAATTATTTTCAGGATTTGGACTTTCTAGTGAAGACACCAGTTTGAAGAAAACTACTTCTGGGCTTTTTTAGTAGTGCAGTTCTGGACCTAGCCCCTGTTCTAAAGGAGTTATTTGCAGATGAAAATAGCAGTGGAGAAGAGGTCAGGGTTTGGCTTATAAAAAATACAAAGAAAATGCTTTGTGTGGTATCTAAACTGCCACTCCAGTTAACTGTCACTCCACATTTTTGAGGAGATAGAGAGATTCCTCTTTTCTCATTTTATTTTTGGTCTCTACTGCCTTGGGGATATGTTTAGGGAGGCAAACTGCAGGCAGTGACTAATGAAGTGTCTCAGATATCTTTCCATAAGACAGCCACCAGTGTGGAAAATACTGCACTTCTTCTGAGGGGAATTCTGTCTCTTTCTTTCTGCTATAAGGAACCCACTTTCTTGTTCTTCTTTATTTTAGGCTTCAGCAGAGAAAGAAGATTTAGGGGGTTTTAGGCAAGTCAGAAGGACCTTTTTTTCTAGAGCTTCACCAGCTTCTCATCACTGCGATGCTGAGGCAGACTTTCTTTCCAAGTTACCCCCAGTCTCAGCTGTTGCATATTTACCTGGCCTCATCTCCCATGCAGCCTGTCACCCTGGCGCTGCGCCTTCCTTCGGTAAGGCTTGCCAGCTGTGTGTGGCTGTTGTGGATACTCTGTTGAGCCAAGTGATTTGGCCAGAGCAGTGGCACAGATCAACGCGGTGCAGCAATAGCAGTGGCAGCCCCGAGCCTGCGGATATGCAGATAGGCAGCTGTTTCCAGTGCCTGGATCAGCTCTTGTGATGTCTGTAATGAGAGCAGCAATTGCTGGTCCCTGAGTTTTGCGTGGATGCAATGTAGGATCTCTGGTTGCTTGTGATATAGCTGTATGGAGCTTCTACTTTTCAAAAGGTTGGTGTTGATAGGTAACAGGACTGTCTGCCAGTAGAAATTACTGAAGAGGAGACATGGAATCTGGGGCAGAACATGGGAAGGAAGCAGAGAGAAGAAATTAAAATCGATACAGAGTAACTGTGGAATGGAAGGGGAGGTGGGACATAAGCTTTTATGGGGAGTTATTAGTGTGGTTCCAGGGAGGAGTAGGCAGCTGAGAATTGTCCTGTGGAATTAATGGATCCATGTTGGCACTTTGAGGGTGCTATGTGGTGGCTGGAACCCAGCTCTGCTCCAGGAGTTCCCCAGAAATTATAGGTCCCTAGTAAGGTGAAGCGAGACCCTGTAAAGTGAGGCAATGTTCAGCACCCAGGCTGCTGTGCCACTGCTGCTGCCAGTAGAGCTGGTGATGTCAGTGTGGGAAATGTGCAGCAGTTACAGCATGCTGCTGCCCAGCTCCTTCTGTCTTTTGTGTTCTTTCTCTTCTTAAAGGGTCCTGTGTGATGCACTCATGGCCAGTGATGGATCCTATGCTTGATCCTGCATCCCCAGAAAATAAGCAGTTCAGCACTGAACCAGTGCTTAGCTGCACTCTCAGACAGAGATGCAAAAATGAGCTTCAGGCACTCCAGTGCCTTGTTTGACATGGAGTTTCCCAGACT
Source organism: Mystacornis crossleyi (assembly GCA_013400655.1). Classification (NCBI taxonomy): domain Eukaryota; kingdom Metazoa; phylum Chordata; class Aves; order Passeriformes; family Timaliidae; genus Mystacornis; species Mystacornis crossleyi. The sequence continues at coordinate 4,123 of VYZQ01055479.1, forward strand.
CTTATGTTAGAGACTCTCTTCTAAGGAGTCCAAATGGTGTTTTTTTGGAAAGGGTCATTAACAGACAGTCCTGCAGAGCCCCTGAAGGTGTTTGTTGTCTTGAACTGCAAACATAGATAGGTGTGATGTTGCTGGGTCTTGGCATTTGGTACCCTTCCAAGCATCAAGTATACCACTGACCTTCGAGTAGTAAGGCATTAAAAAATAATAATGTATCGTGTCAGAGCTGATTCCTCTTCCTCTGACTCCAAGAGTTTTTCTGCTTGCAAGCTTTTAATTTTCCTAAGCTAGACTTCAGGCTTTTGGTTTTGTTTTGGGTTTGGTTTGGTTTTTTGGGGGGGGGAAGGAAACATGATCAGGTCAGTTTTGACCCTCTAGTGTAGTCTTTAGCTAGTAGGAAACTTACTGGAATCACTTGATGATAAAAAATAAGTGATCGAGTGAAGACTTTATTCAAAAAAATCAAACATGCCTTTGCTCATCATGCTTACAATCTTGGTATTGCAGTCATAAAATCCTGTAAGGAGAAAGGCTTAAACGTATGGACAAATACAAACTTGATTAGCTTGCTGTCAATATGCAAGCTGAATGAAGTGCTGAAAGAAAATAAACATTCACAGTGAAATACAGCATAGATCTAAACAAATTCTTTTAGCTTTAGTAATCTGTAGGGCTTCCTTACCAAACTAATGACTGAGAATTTTTTATTTTAAAGCTGGGTTTGTACTCTGACACCATTGTCACTGAAGCTGCACAGTTCAGCATGGACCTGCTCTCACCACAGAGGTCCAGCCAGGCTCTCTCTCTCCTGTCAAAGTGTTTCTTTTTGCAGGCAATCATGGTAGTTGCATGTGTCTGCTAAGAATGCAACTGCACACATAGTTTTTTTCTTTGGACTCCTGCCTTTTAAAGATCAGGCCAGCATGTGATTATGGTTTTTAAATTTGGTTTGGAACTAGTATGATCCCTGAGAGTGCCTTCATTTCCAGAAGTTGCTGGTCAATGGGTTTGTCTTTAGATAAAGAAATTTCTATGAATTTTCTCTGGCCTGAGTGGAACTTGTCAGCTGCGGGAAGGATCGTAGCTGCAGTTATGTGTGCTGTGAAATTCCCAAGATTCCCATCACCACCCTCATTTAAACATCCCCCAGTCCTGCTGTAAACAAGTGAGAGACACTCACCCAGCACCCTGGCTGTGAGCCAGGGATATCGGAGCTCTGGCTGGAGACAAAAGGGGAGAACAGAAATTAGTGTCAACTTGTGAATCATTTCACTGAGGGTCAACACCCACCATTAGCAAAACCAGACAAACCTGGGGTTGCTGTTTAATAAGCAGTTTATTTCTTGTCCAGGTTACAATGTGCAAGTGAGCTGGAAAGGCAGCAAAGCACCACTGGCAGGCAGCTGCTTGTGCTTCATGCACAAGGGCACCTTCTTGGCCTCTCCTGTTGCAGCAAGATACCTGTAGGGCTGTGGATGTAGTGTATGAGGCTCTTGGCTGGTTTTGGATGGTTTCCTAAGGTGACAAAGTTTATGTAATCATGCTGTTTACTGTGGGGCCCTTCTGGCAACTTTTGAACATGTGGAACAGTTTCAACCAAATTTGACAGAAGAGCAGAAATTCCCAAGATTGTTAGATTTCTACAGGTTTTGTGAGGTTCTACAGGTGAACAAAAGAATCAGGCCCAGTTCAGTGCCGTGCCACGGAAAAGACATGGAGAGTGCAGCTGGTTTGGACCCTGGCCTGGCAGCTGTGTGCAGGGATGTACAGGCACCCTGTATACACAGCGAGTTTGCGTTGGTATCAGAGCCAGCACACACACGCGTCAGAACTAGCCAGAACAGGGGATGGGAGAGGTGGGAAGAGGAAGCCAGGATTAATGCCGTGTGGGAGAGGTGTACAAAGGCAGGGGACACCAATGTGGAAATCGGCTCACCTGCTGTTTTCTTCTCTTCCAAGATCCTTATCTAGACCGTCTTGAGCTTCTTAATTCTGGAAAGAAATCTTGACAGTCTGTGCTCATGAGTGAAAATTTAGATACCTCTCTGTAGCTTTGTGCACTTGAGTATAAGACTCACTATGTTGGCTGCACTTTCTGAGCTCCTCTTTAATCAGGCTTGAAGCTTGAAAGCAATGCCTCCATCCTGAGGGACTTTGCAGGGATTTCGGTGCAGCCCATCAGCTCTTGGCAACTTTTCAAGGTGGCATGGTTTCTTTCTGTGGGAAGTCTTCACTGCCTGATCTATATATGCTGTCCCCTTGCATCAGGTTTATGGGTCAACAAAGACTAGGGGGGTGCTACATGGCAGATGAAGTTTCCCTTGGGTACTGCTTATGCAGAAACTTCAAGGCCCCACATCCTTATGTTTGTTTGCTTTTTTTTTGCCCTTTTTTGGGCATAAATAGCCTCATACCCAAGCAGGAACCATAGTTTTTGCCTTAGGGAGCACCTTACCACATTGCTCTGGGAGGGCTGTAGCTCCAAGGTGATCTGCTGTACAACTGTTGCCAGTGGATCCTTGAAATTATTTGCATATCTTGGGAGTTCCTTCTTCATCTGTGCCACGCTGCAGTGCATATCATCTGAGCTGATTTGCTGGGTTGGCTGTGTGCTCTGTGACTCTGGGGTCACCTTGACTGGCCACCTTCCTCTCAGTTTGGATCTGGAGTGCATGGCCTCTTGTCTGTGGTTCAAGGGTGTAGCCAGCCCCTTCTTGTTGCCATGCTCCCTGCTTCTGCAAGGTTATACAAGGAAAGCTGAAACTTTCTTGCCAGAGGCAGGGGAGCAAATTCAGTCTCTGGCAGACCTGGAATAATGAACAGCTTGGAGAAGGTGTGCTTCCAGGACACATGCCAGCACTGAACCAGCACCAGTGGCAGGTTTACAGAAATGCCACAGGCAAAACAAGAGCTCTGGCAATTCACAGGCTCCCCAGGTTTGACAGGCAATCATCCAGCCTCACCTCTTGTATAAGACTGGCCCCTTCATTTCAATTAGTTACCTCTGTCCCACACCCAATAATATGGGCTTGCCAGCAGTGCTTTTGGGAGGTTAACCAGCCTCAGTGCAGAATCCAATGGAGACAGGGAATCTACCGTGTGCACGGCTTGATCAGCCACACTCTACAGAACAGTGTTTTATTTCTAATCAGAGGTTGCCTGGTAATGGCATCCGGCTGTGGTTCCCGTTCTTCCTTTCTTCAGGAGATTAAAGACTTTTTGAGTGCTCCATGTTTACTCCCTGGGATTACAGTGGAATAAAGACACTTTCTTCTGTTCAAGACGCTAAACAGGCTGAGCTTACTGTGGGGCAAATAGTGCAGCCATTGCAGTCTCTCTTCCTCCTCCATTCCCCAGTGGTCAACATCCCTTTTAAAGTAGGGAAGTGATGCTTTTGTCCGTGCTGTACACTGGCATCATGTACTTTCCTTTACCCCTACCCACCATATTCTTCTCTGACTGTCTGCTGTGAGGACTCAGGCTGGACTTTAACCCATATTCCCAACTGGAAGTTCTTGGAGCTATTTTGTGTCATGCAAGGTGCATGTTGAATCAGCGAGGGACAAAAACAGCAGTAACAGAAAATCTCTTCTGAGTTGAAAGGGCCAAACGGAATTAATCACTGCAGGGAAATGGGCCCTCTCATCTACACAGAGGGTGGGAGAGAGAGAAAAGGAAGTGTCTTAGAATGGAAAAAGGAAAGAAAGGTCCTTGCAGTGTCCCTGTCAGTGCTAAAATAAATCTCTGAAGAGAGAGAGGGGAAACAATAGCGGCAGAAAGCTGCCAGAGCAATGGAAGAGCAGAGCCTTAGGAGCGGATCTCTTCCTGGTGAAAGGCTGCCAGCTCTGGACCTTTGTGGTTAGTTTGCTTTGGTGAACCCAGTAACCGCTGGCATGCGCTTGTCTCTCTCATCTGTGGACTGCTTGCTAAATAGGCAGAGTGGTGATACTGAGGGCAATATCCTAGCAGGAATGTAGCTGGGCCATTGGATCAAATACTGGATTTGAACTAAACCAGTCTTGTTTTGGAGCAACTAAACTGTCTGGTGGGCTGGAAAAAACTCTAGGGAACCTTGACTAAGGTTGCTAGAGAGCAATGTAGCAGAGAGTTTCCATCCAAAAATGATCCAGGCAACATGTCCGTACAGTAAACAGAAGAAAACCTTGCAATTCTATGATCCTTAAGCATAAGGGGGAGTTGATGAGGCTGCTGCAAGCAGGCCAACAGCCCTGGGATGTTTTATACTGACAGAGCACATCTGTAGAGCAGAGCTGCCAGGCTGTCATGCAAACCCACTGGGGGACGATTTCTCACTTCAAGCACATGCTGTCTGCAACTCTGGGGCTCCTCACACCTTCCTGGGTGTGACTGCAGGCAGGGAAGCAGGTCAAATCAGCAACATTATTAACAGCAAATCTGACATCTGCACTGGCCAGTGGAACAGCCCAGACATTTGGTTTGTTTATTTTTCTTCTGCCTTTGGCACCTTTTCTCTCTGCAGAAGGCGCCCTGAGTGCGTTGCTAACACACTGCTTGGGGTAAGCACTAAACGAAACTTCCACTATTTTGAGGAACCCAGCTCAGGCATTTTTTTAAATGACTGCTGCTTTTTTGTGATTCTTGGACAAATTGAAACTAAAACCTCTTCGCTGACCCACTGTTTTTGTCTGTCATGCTGGTAAGCTGCTCTGTGGCTGCAAATCTCCACCATACCCAGATTCTGCTCTCACTTGGCCTGACTTGACACTCTGGACTAGTTTCAGTAATGTCAGTGGAGACATTTCCTCTTTATGCTGGTGCAGAGCTAGTTTGGACATGAGCCCCACCATACCTAGAGGAGAGCTGTAACTATCAAGATCTGTGCAACAGAGGTGAACTTGCTGGAGTGCAGAACATGAACACATAACTTCTGGGGTCTAGAAAGAACTGCTCTCCTCCTCTCCAGCTTGCAAGTAGCTTTGCCAAGAGCAGGTTTTCAACTGGGAGCTGTTAATTTCCCCAGGACTTGCTCTGCAGCCCTAGGGAAACGGACCTTTGCATTGACCTTTGCCTGGTTGGAGATATGCTTCAGAGGCACCTGCTCCCTTCCTTCCTCTTCCTACTTCCAAACCTACCTGTCAGCATCCTGGTGCCTGGCATCATGAGCTACTTGCTTTCTTGGTCTTGAAAACAATGGGACTCAGAATGTTAGGCTCTTTGGAGCAATTGGAGTCTGTTTTTAGCTAAGCTGCTTTTGAGGGCAGTTGAGTAGGTGTATGTACAGTGTCCAGGGATGAGATCTTGGGGGCTTGTTACTGCTAAGATGCTGAGAAGGGGTCTGGTGAGTCTGGCAGTGGTGGTTCACTAGTCTCTCTGGGGGTGTTTCAGGGAGGGGGCTGGGGTGGGTGTAGCTGGTGATATGTATAAGCAGCCAAAACCTGGTGTTGTAATGTCTGAAACGCTCTGAGTTTGGAAAAGGCCCCGATGATATCACCCCGCAGAACTGTTAATAATGCAGGAAAGGAAACGTTCGCAAGTCCTTTCCAGATCTTTAATGGAGAGGAATTAATACTCCCTCTTCCTATGCCCATCGTTCCGTTTGGAAATGGTTTTCTCTCGCCACCAGGCATCAAAAGGGATGGTTCTTTCCCTTTTTTTCTTCTCTTTGCTGTTGCAATCTCCCTACCACATGTAGCAGTGAGTGTTGAGGGCAAAGAATGTAAGAGCGGTGGCTCTTCTGCATGAGCTCCCTGCAAGGACACTGAACTCTGCATACCATCCTTCAGTTTTGCTTAATCCACTTCCAGAAGAGATAAACAAGCAATGGTGCTTTTAGTGCTGCCACAGATTATGCAAAAAAGAGATTTAGTTCTGCAGGAGCTCTCCCATGCTACTTCTCCTTTGTGGCTCCTCTGTCTCTGCAGTTCTCCATACCCCACAGCAACCCAGCGTGACCATGAGCCCTTGTCAGAGCCCCTTCCAAATCCTGCAGTGGAGACCTGCTTGACTGCAAGACATCATTGTGGCTGTGGCCTGCTGCTTAAGAAAGCATCTCTTTCTTGGAAGTGGGGAGTGATAGATACCATGCAGAGACTGTTTAGTTGCTCTCAGCTCTGCTTTTTTATGATGATCTACCCATTTTCACGGGATCCTCGGGAGAGTTGGAAGTAGATGCCCAAAGCTAGAGCCAGTTAATGTGAATTAAGCGAGCAGTACTCCACACGGTACAAGGAGCATGAAGAATGATGTCAACCAGTGACTGCATGAACTAGGCGATTATCTCTGTGATTTTTTTCAACCAAAATGTGAAGAAGAACTTAATGCAATAAGACTTACAGACTGACTGGGCTGGTGTGTCGTACTGAGAACAAGTGAAAATAAGGCCTGTTAATCTGCTTTGCTGGGGGAGCTTTCTCTTGTAGCCAGCTGCTCATTGCCAATGCATAGAGACTTGCTTTCCCCCTTCCCTAGTGCATGGGCTGGTCTTCCTTCTGCCATCTGTGATGGATGAGATCAGTGTGGAGCTCCCGCCCTCCTGCATGCAAGAGAGCCAAAGTCGTGGGCAATTTGAGAAAGGGGCAAAGCAGGTAACAACTGTGGCTTTTGCAAAACTTCCATGTCCTGTCCATTCCAGCATGGGCACTTGCCTGCAGACTGGCTGAAAAAGGACTGCGATAATTTGTTCATGCTTGTGAGCAGCAGCTTGTAACAAGCATGATCTTACCCTTATGGAAACAGAAAGATAAGAGATGGAATCGATTTTCTAATAACTTTCACTAATTTTTGGAGTGCAGCCCAAAGGACAGTAGTGGGGAGCAAGTCAGGCCGGGGGTCTATGTTACGTTACGGTTGTGAGAAAGGCCAGTGTGATTTTCCTCTTGAGGAGGGGAGTCAGGATCTCTCTAGAACAGTTTACCAAATATTGTGATCTGAACTGGGGGCAACTGGAGGTGTTGACAGACAGGGGAGATAGATTGAACATAATCCTAACCAGTTTAGCCAAAAGATGACATAGGTGGGGGAAGCATTGCTGTCTCCAAACATCTGTGAGGAGATGGGGATTGCGTTAGCAAAAGGGGAAAATTCTGACTTAGCATCAGGAAAGTACTTCCTAGAAGTGAACTGTGTCTCCCCAGGGAGGGGGTGGGAGTCCCATATCTGGCAAGATGGAAACAGCAATAATAACGAATATGATTACTTGCTAAGAAATGATAACAAATAATGTAAAATGAGTCTTGATACAGAGCTAGAGTTCTCTGATAGCAACCAAATGCACAAGCCAGGGATGAGCAGGGTGGGACTTGGCGGGTGTCTGATGCTGACAAGGGTGCACCTGGTACTTCTGCTGACTTCCTTGAGCCACAAAGCCTGTATTTAGGTTTTTGTTCACTCAGTACTTCAGAGCAGAGATAAGTTCAATTCCTGGCCATTTCTCTGATGTTTTTCATTTGAAGGAGAAGAAGTCTGGTACAGCAGTAATCAGTTTGTGCTTTATATGCTGGCAGCGCTGTTTGGAGTGGAAGGATCTTCCACCAAAAAAATGCAGAAAGGCAAATGTAAGTTTTGGCTGGGGGCTGTTCTGTGATAGAGCCAAGGGCTGGAATGGGGTCTTAAATGGACAATCACATCCAGGAGCATGTGAGAATGATCTCCTCTGAGATGTGGCCAAGATCCTAGACACCCTGGCAAAGGGAGCCCTGCCTACAGAGCAGGCAGAGCTGTAGATGAGAAGAGCAGCTTGGTCTATGGACCCAAGTGAGCCCCAGACACCCAGATTACAGGGCCAAGCCCCCAGGTTTCTCTGCAGCTAGTTTCTTGGAAACAGACTAGCAACAATCTCCTATTTATATACCACTCAAAAAGATGGGGTTAAGGCCACTGTTTTGGGCCTTTTTATTTTGGTGACCGATGAGCCCTTGATTTGCTTTGGTAACCCAGGAGCAAGATGGGAGCATTTCATTTTCTTTCCACACTTAAAGCCTTGGTTTTGTTTAGCATGAATTATAGTGCCAGCCCTGGAGTGCTAAAATGGGAAAGGGGAATGCCCTTCACCTGCACCCTTACCCACCTGGTCTGCTGATGATTATGTCCTAAACAGTAATCATAAGATAAGAGGAAAATTATGACCAAGGAGATGCTGGGAGAACTGCGCCACTCTTTTGCATTACCTGCCCCACAAGTGGAAGAGGAAATGGGTGACTCAGGGCCTGGGAGCACAGCTGTGGCAGTTGTCTTGTCAGGGTCCTGTCTGAGAGTGGCTGAATGCTCTCCATGGCGCTCAGTCTCTGTCCACAACAAGCTTTGTGAGGGCTGAAGGAGAGAAGTTTCCAGCCCTGCCTTACAGCAGCCCTGCAGCACAAAAATGTCAGACCAGAGGCACCCAACTGTGCAAATGTGAAGCATGGGCAAACATGGGGAAAAGAAGACAAGAGGATGGGCTGGTGGATGAAGATGTTTTTTATCCTGAAGCACATTTGTTGGAGTACAGAAGGAGTCCTCTCAGAGTCTATAGGAAAGCAAGCACAAAGGGAAAATAAACTCTAAGAATCAGGCACCTCAACAGTCAGATCAGCAAGGCTGTTGTTCACAGTTATCCCAAAATAGGCTGCATCATTTCAAAGACACTTTCACTCCCCATAGTCCTGCTGCCTTCATCCATGAACAGCCCCACAGCATGCTCCTGCCCGGTACTTATTAAACTGCCATGTGAAGCTTGGGGGAGCTGCATGCAGAGGGGAAAGGGTGAAGAGTGGGTGCTGGCGTGGATGTGGTGGCCAGACTGGGCAGGAGGAGCACAGCATGCTTGCTTGGAGATCCACCTGGATCCTTGGAGCTCCACCTGATGGAGGCTCTCCACTTCCCCAGGATCATATGAGATGGCTACAAACCATTGCTTCTGAGGATGCTTCCAACTTGCCCTGATGTGCAAACCATAGCTCCTCTTCTGCTATGGCCCTTCCTCAGCTAAAGGCTCTCTTCTTTTTTGTGCTGTGAGGGGTTCAGCTCCCTGTGTCCTTGAGGCCAAAATGAAGGAATACCCAATGCTGTTGGGTCTGTTTTCCATCATAAGAATCCCCAGAGCCACCTCAGTATGTGGAAATGGATCAAGAGGAGTGGCCTGTCATGGGACAGAGCCAGCCTGCAATGGCAGCATACCTCCAGTGCAAAATTGGTGGTCAGCTTTTCTCTCAGGTGCGACAGATAGGTGAAGGGAGCCCCAGGTGGCAGCATGCACACTGTGTGCAGTATGAAAGGAACCTCAGAGTTGTGTGAAATCTGTTAGCAATGTCACCATTCCCTTTATTTGGTTTATAGGCCTGGCTGAGAGCTGACCAACGGTCCCACCAGGTCCAGCTCTTTTTTGTGACAGCAGTATCTAAACTAAGCAAGCTCTGAGCTCACCTGTACTGAAGGAGCTCCCATGTCTGGCTGCTGAACTGGTGTGACACTGCTCAGGAATGTCCCACAGTGGGAGGCCAAACTGATCTTGTCACAAGAAGAGGAACCATCACAGCCAGCACAGCCAGCATGGCTTTGCAGACCATTCATGAGGGCAAGCACTTGGGGGAAGGGTCATCCCTCCACCCTCCTCCAACTCTGCTGCCTAGAGCCTGGTCTGATTTGAAGGCTGGATACTAAAATGTCTAAGGAATGAATGGGGTCTCCCATGAAGCCAATACTGGGAATGGCCTGGAGTGCATATTCCCCTCATTCCCTCCCTAAAACAGACTTGCCCTGGGCACCATGAGGGCCATGGAGAAGTTAACTCTGCAGCTGGGGAGACATCTGCAATTTGGCAAGGATAGGTTCTTTCCACAGACGCTGCTAATTCAGCATGACCTAATCTGGGTTTGCTGCTTCTCTGCGCTGTGAGTCACATGTGCACAGTCCTTTGGTCCCTGTGGCAGGCTGCAGGACTTCACAGTGGCCTTTTGCTCTTCCTACAGATGATGACTGTCTTTGACTTGGCTGTCATGTGCTGTTTGATGTTTTCCATTTATATCTAATAAGATCACCACAATCTGCAGCAACTGTAGGTTGTCATACTAAGATCTTCTCAGCAACAAGTAATATATTAGCTGGTCAGGAGTCACACTGGTCCAGAACAAAGCCTATATGAAAAAAATTCCCCAAAGAAGCCATTGATAACTCTTAGGAATTGAAGGCCTTATTGTGGCTGTCTTGTGAAGACAAAGCTTTACAGAGCTGGGTGGAGAGGAAAAAATTTTTGGTATAAAAATAAAGCAGAAGTTGATCATTCATTGAAAGGTGAGTACTGTCTTCCTTATCAGCCTGCCCAGCACCCATGGAAAAGCTGATGCCATCAGTAAATCCAGCCTCTTGACCGGACGACTCTCTACCCTACCCCACACTTACTGGGACAGCTGAGCCTGAGACTGTGCAGATTCCCAAGCTGCAAGCACTGGGACATGGGTACCAGATTAGCTCTTTTTATTTCCTTTCATTTAGCAGGATCCTGCAGAGCTGGGTAGCTGCCAGTCAGTCTGTCAAGACGTGAACTATTTTGGGAATTTTTATGATGGAACAATATTTTTTTGGTAAACAAACGGAAAGCTGTTAAACAGGGACCTTCACCTCACAGCTCCTGGTTCAGCTCCCTCGCTGCTGCGATGCCACAGTGACTGTACTGTCCACTCTGCAGAGCTCCCTTCATGGCTCCTGCAGGGGCAAAACAAATAGCAGCTCTTTTTTTTTGTTGCCTTTTCACTAACTCCTCAACAACAAAAAAAACTCNAAAGGGAGAGAGAGAGACGAAAAAGTGCAATTTTGGTTTAAGCAGCAGAAGCACTTTCTTGGTGGACTTAACCCCTAACACACCTGAGGGCAAGGTATATATTGTCTCTGTGTGTCATGTTATCTGACTATGTAGCATCTAGCCACATCCCAGTCTGGATTTCCTCAGGCCTTCTGGTGACACATGGATCCAACAAGCAGTGACACAGGGCCGGCTGTGTACAACAGGAAGAGTTCCTTTTTCACAGTGTCTGTTAATAGGAAGCCCTGATGGAGTTACAGACTGCATCGAGAAAGATTGTCTGGAAGAACTGAGCAGGGAAAGAAAGGGCAGAAACATTTTCCACTCTAAAATGGACGTAGTGTGTTGCTCAGGAGAAAAACCCATAAGGGGCCAGTGAGACCTTCTTGTTGCCATACGCTAAAATTAGTTTCACTGTTTCTAGATACTGGTGGCAGTGGGTCATCTGGTCTCACATGGGATATATCTGCCCCAGCCTTTGGGGGAACTGATTGATGGCTATCAGTTGGAATGAGCCAAGCCATTTGTCTGTTCCACATGTTTTGTCCATGTCAGAAAGGCAGTTTGTGGTTTTCCTCAGTTCCTGGAAAGTCCAGTCCAGTTTGTACAACAGTGCTGGCTCATGCAGTCCCTGCTGGCAGCCCATTAACTCCAGAGCATGCAGATCACTGAAGAATCTCGAGGGATGCCATTCTTCTTCTCTCTCTGCCCCCTGTTCCACTCTCAGACTTACCAAGGAGTTGTAGTTTGCCCTACTGACAGCTTGCACAATGGGATCTTTTGCTTGCACCATGGTGATTCTGCCTTGGGATCTCTCCTGTAATTCATTTACAATTCTTACTCTGCGACTCTGCTACTAATGATTTTTTTTGAGGAGTCTTCAGTGAAGTTGCCTGTGAGCAAGTGCACCTTCTCCCTGGCCATCTGTTTTCTCTTCTCTGTGGGTAGTTGCAGCCTCTGCACTTCCCTCTCTCATCCTCTGGTTTCTAGGGTTTTTTGTTTGCTTTTGCATCCTCAGCAGGTCAGCTCTGTCCCTGAGCCTTCTCCATTTCACTCTGATGCTTCCTGGGATTCTTCCTGTGTCCATGCGTATGCATGAACCTCTTCTCACCTACAGGTCTTCAGCACCTCCCAGGGCAGCTTCCCCAACCTGCTGTTCCTGCTCTTCCTGCCCTCTGCACAGAGTGGCTTCCTTGGCTCTGTGGTTTGCTTTCTGCCATGTAGGAGTGGAATTCACCTGGCCCTGCTGTGAGAGTGCCTCTGCTGTACATGAGGACTGAGAGTTCCAGGACTGCTGAACATCTGCAGAACTGCAGCAGTGATGCAGTGGGAGAGATGCACACCAGTCCTCTAGCTCCTTGGCTTTTAAGACACCCCCACTCTGCAGCTGAATGTACAGAGACCAATTTACTCAGGTCTTTCAGGCCCCAAGTCTGCATTTTAAACATATATCTAAGCTGTCAGGAGTCCTGCAGCTCATATCTGCTGTGACTACTGCTTCTGCCATAAATTATTGGAATCTCACTCCTGTTTCCTCTTGGTTTGACTTCCCTGTCTTTACCCACAAAAAGCATCCCCTCTCCTCATTGCACCCCACATTTAGGCCATGATTTGAACTTAAGTGTGCTTAGTTGGTCCATCGGCCCCAGAGAGAACATACTTCATCATCAGTAAATAGCCCAACTCTCTTCCTTTTGATCTCTTTTCCCCTGAACTGTGTGTGCTCTTCTGTGTGGCTTTATCTCTTTAGCACTCAATGGTTTACCTAAATCAGTGTCACTTGTGTCTATCGCTCCTGTTCCTCCTGCTCAGCCTCATTCCTTCCCTAAAGAAGGCTTATCTTTCTGCTGCAGTTTTATTCCTCCAGCTTTTCTCCATCTTGGTCTCCCCCACGTTCAGGTACACTTTGTTTTCTATGCTAGTCAGGGAGCTGTGCTCCAGAAGGATCACCACATGGGAGAGGGGACAGTCCTACAAGTCATGGCAATATAAGGTGTTTTGCTTATGTTTATCTTGTGCCTCTCTGGGCCTTAGCCTATAGTTGTCCAGCTCTATCTTGTGTCAGACCATCAGAGTCAACTTTATGATCCCCTGCTTGAGTCTGAGCACTTGTCACATGGAAGTGCAGCAGAATACATGGGTTTTGTCACACCAGTGCCTCTGCTGTGACTTGTAGCTCTAGACCCAGGGCACCAGAAGGATCCTCTGCATCTCTGTTTTTTATGGCTGTTCCTTCAGTCAGGTTGTAGATATATATACTCACAAAACCGAAAGGCAACCTAGCCCCTCTGCAGTTGTGACAACATCCAGCTCTACTACCTGCTCAGGGTGCCTTGTACTTGGGAGGAGCAGGGAAGAGGTTTCAAATGGTCACACTGGCAAAAACAGCACCCTGGGCAAGAACCAGAGTCCTGCCTCATCTTCACTTGGTCCACCTATGCCTCAGTGAAGGATGTTCTTTCTCAGCTTCCAACCTGCAGGCATCTCCTGGTCCTCTGTTGTTTATGATACTGCAGTTTGTTGCCTTGGAAATAAGTGCTAGTTTATCCCAAACAGAGCCTACAGTTCCACAGCGCAATCAAGCGAGAGGAGCAGATGGTTAGCCCATCTCTTCTGTTGTGTTTCCCATTATCCTCATCCACAGTTGGATGACAGGAATCTATGATTCAGTGCAAGTATCTGTGGCCCGGCTGCATCTACCCATGTAAGCTGGGAGCCATGTTTCTGCAGGGATATGTCATGCTTTTGTGTCTAGCATCACTATTTTGGCTTCCTGCAAGTGGAACTTCACCAAAAATCAAAAAACCCCCAAACTTCTTGCTGACTTCAGTGGTGTCTAGAAGCAGGGGGCAGAAGGAAAGTTCAGTACCTCAGTTTGTTTCCCAGGGCTTTGTAGCATCTATCCTTAAGCTTTCAACCCTCTGCAACCTCATTTTGCTGTTTTATATGTTGAACTTTGGACAATATACACCTTGTACTCTTTGTAGACACTAGCATTCTCCTTTCCTGCAGCTCTCCTGGGCTGAAGCTGCAGTTCGGCAGCACCTGTGCTAGGCAGGACTTGGGGAACTGCTTGGAGGATAGATCTTCATGCAAATGCCTTTGCTTGGAAGCAAAGTTTTCAGAAGAGTTGGTGGTCCAGAGACACAGTAGTGTCATGGCTCTAATATGCAAGAGGAAGAATTGAAGAATTGAAGAGATGTGGGGGTCTACAGGGCTAAGGAGCCCTCAGGATCTGAAATGGCTGGGGGAATCAGCACTTCCAAGCCCAAGATTAATTGCTTTGCAAACAGTTTTGCTTTCATTCCTCAGTCCTATTCTTTGTGATTCAATCTGGTTTGTTTGAATTCTGTTCTGAGGCATATGTCCTACCCAGCACTTTGCTGCATTTGTGCTGTCTTTCCTTGCCTGAGCAAATTTAGGCTGGAGATTAGCAGAATATTTTTTCCTTTCCAAATATTAAGATCCTTGGGTAGCTTTCTAGTGAGAACAGGGAGACCAAAATTCCAGTTGGTTTCAAGATTGAGCCTGGTTAGTTTATGAAGGGAATTATATAACTAACACTGTTAGTGCTTGTGGCTGGATTTAGTGATCCGGTGTCTCTTCTAGTTCTATGTTTGTGGCAGCCAGCTATGTTTAAAATTCATTTGAAGAAGGGAAAATTATCCTCCAGGTTCAAATGTTCTGCATTAGAAATGGAAAATGGAGCAGAGGAGATTGAAAACTGTTCTTGCCTAGCAGCAGGCAGGCTGCAGAGACAGGTTGAGAAACGAGGTTGAATTGTGGAAAGAAACAAAATTGCTCTAGTTCGGTGTGGAGATGTGGCTTGGGGAGGCAAGGCCGGGCCCTGGGGTGGGCAGTTGTGAGTGATGAGGCCAGAAAGGAGGGCCAAGTGCAGCATGGGGTAGGGGGTGCAGGCCTGTGAGATATTGGAGGAGAAGAAGGGAAGAGAGTTGCTGCTGTTCCTGCACATGCCATACCTGGCTCTTTGCTTATCACTGAACTTATCCTTTCTGCAATGAGTAGCTGACTAAGGCTCCTTGTGCTGCTTCATTAATCTGTGGCTTTCCATTAACAGGCAGGTGCTTGTACCTGGGGGACCACCATGCTGACTGCCAGAGATTCCTGGCACCGGGTACTACAGAGTTAAGCAGCCAGGCTGGAGTGTGCAAACAAACAGTGAGACCTGTACTAACAGCCCTGCTTTGTGTTAGTGGGAAGCACAGGCTCCAACTTCTTCCGATTTCTCACCTGTCCAGACTGGTACAGAAAGAAAATGCCTCTTGGAGTTTCAGAGAAAACCACACCTATTTACAGTGGATTCCCCAGGGCCCTCCTGTGGGGTATTAACCCTTCAGCCCCAGGCCCACAGTCTCCCTTTGGTAGGAAGAATTCCCCGAGATCCCTGGGGAAGTCAGCTCTTCTACCTCCACTGCAAGGATTTCTCCTGCTTGTGGCCCAGGGCTCTGGCCCATACACTCCCTAGAGCAAGTCACTGATTTCTCTTTTCTCCCACCTGTACAGTTATCTCTGTCCTTTGCATAGCTGTGTGCTGGGGCTCTTTCTGTGTGAACTGGGCTTCCTGATCCAGCTCCTTCCCCCAGAAAGCAGAACTTGCTCTGCTGTGTTTGGGTTGGACCTGTGATAATGTCTCTCTGTTTGTCCCAAACCCCACGAAGTTTCCCTGAGATACCAGCTCATCCCTCCCCCTTGAAATAGCCATGCTTTCTTCAGACTTCTTCCTGGTCTCACTGTTTGCTTTCCCTCCTTTCCCTGGTTTCTGAGTTTTCTCGGAAGGAATCCCGTGCTCTGGCCTCCTCAGGCTGGAGTGTTGTGTTGTTGTTTTTCCTTTCGTCGCTATGGGCAGGGATTTTGAATACTGAGCCAAGGGGAGGGAGGGAAGAAGAGAGGCAGTGAAAGAAGGAGGGAGTACAAGGGGAGGGATGAAGAAAGCCAGAAAAGTGAGAAAGCAAAGTGTTCAGGGGAGCAGGGTAAGGAAGAGATGGTGGGGAAATGAAATGGGGAAAGAGGATAGAAGGCATTGTGGAGAGAAAGAGTTTTGGATAAATACCAGGAGAGCTTTTTCATTGGTTCTTTTATTAATAACATTATTGCTGCAGACAAAGATATCCAGAGGAAGACAAGGAGCCCCCACCTCTCCCTGCCCCAAACCTCTCTAGGACACAAGGCATGAGAGGTTATTCCAGGCAAAGAGATCCTTCAGAAAATTAACATTTAAGCCTAAAGTAGCCGGTAGGTGCATAGGCTGCGGTAGGGAATATGTTATGGCAGGTTGGGAGAGAATGCAAAGCTCAAAGACCCAGTAAAAATTACAGGACCTTCATACAGCCTGTTGAAGCCTGGGAGAGGACTGACGTGTTTTGGGAACAGGGCAGAAAGTAGAGTAGCTAAGGAAGGTTAAGACACTGCAGAGAAGCTAAGTAATTCCTACACCAAAAAGAAAAAAGAGAAAAATCCCCATAACAGTGCATCCCAGCTGCTACAGAGAAGGCACCCCCAGGCAGTGAGAACTTCTAAAAGCAAGGCTGGTATCTTAAAAAACAACAGTCCTCAGGACTGGGCACCAGCACCTGAGGAGCAGAGTGCTAGAGAGTAACAACTGTGTGCAGCAATAGGGGAGGGCAGATAGAGCCAAGGAATTGTGGACTTAGGTCTTATTTCCATCCCAGGTAAATTGTTGGATGCTCGTTAAGGATCTGCAGGCACCCATCTACCTGACTGGCTACACTGCAACAAGAAATTTACGGTTCACTTTCTCTGCGAAGGGAAATCATACTCCTAGAGCTGCTAGAAGTTATGGAGTGTTTCCTGCTGTAGGAAATAACAGCAGGACGTGAATTTTCAAAAAGCTAGGAGCACTGTCTTTCACAGGAACTTTTTGATGAGGCTAAGTGGCCACAAGGTGATTTGTGCTGGCATGGCTGAAATACTGCAGAGTAAAAAGTGTGGGCCCTGAAGGCTCAGAGCAGTCTGTCTCTGGGAGCCATGCAGGGGTGCCTTTACAGTAGAATGGAAACGGTGAGTCTGGCATAGACCTTCAGGTGGAATATTCTGTATGCTTCTCATCACCCATGCTAGGGAAAATAGGGGAAATAAGGCAGATAAAGAAAGTTACTAAAAAGATGAAACTCTTTCCACGTGAGCAGGGATTGTAAGGAACGTAACATGTCAGTTTACAGAGAAGATACATGGGGAAGGGATATGAATTAGATAGAACTGTAACTTTTTAAGGAAATGTATATTTTCCAAAGTTTAGGGCAACTAAATGACAAAGATAAGAAGGAAATTCCTTTTTGAAGAGGTTATTCCACAACCGTCCAACATAAAGATCATTTAACTCAAGGATCTGGCACTGTCAGAGACAAGCTCTTGCATGGCATTTGCCAGCCCCGGTATCTAATCAGTCCTATTTTTATAAACAAGCAATGTGGGGATCAATTGGCCCATCAGCCTATGTGGCACTGTCTGACTGCTGTGGTGGTGACCACTCAGACCTTGGCACTGCCACCAGCCCAGACACAGCTGCTTTCCCTCAGTGACTTAGAGGCAATTTACTATCCTCTCACTCCTACTGCTTGTGTGATTTTTCTCTTTGCTTCCCAGTCCAATTCTGCAAAATGACTGGAAGTAATATATTTTTAAAATAAAAATAAGACTAGAAATGAGTTACGGATTCACAAAAGGAACAGTTAAATCAGAACTCTGTTGTGGCCAAGAGGACGGTGTGACATGTAGCCAGAGGTGGCCAAATGGCAGCTATGTCTTTGCTTGTATCACCACCATTCTGTCCTGCAGGGTGAAGCTCTCTCTTGCTGCAGATAGGTATTGTACTGTGGCTTACGTAAGTTTGACTATGCAAGTCCTAAGTCACATCCTTCAGTGAGGGGTTTTCAGAACTGGCCATCAGGATTGCATACTAATACTGAGGACAAAGATCAGGAAAAAAGGGAGCAGATTCATGAGGATTTGGGTGATTAAAGTGAAATGCACTGTTTCATATAGCAAATATTAGACGGCAAGTGTGGGAGCAAGGAGCAGGTCTGAGGAATCCCAGTTAGGCAGAGACACAGCACAGCTCTCTCAGCCTCAGTGGGTGGGAGGGGAACATTAACCCTGTCAGCCTACACAGAGAGGCAATGCCAGAGAGAATTTTACGTTTAGGACATCAGTGTGGCTTTTTATCTGCCAGGCATATCCCACATGCATGTTGTTGTGCTAGTCAGCCCTGAAGAGATTGCAGAAAGGAGGTGAACTGGGACGGCTAACATCCTGATTAGACTTAGAATATTGATTAATTTCAAGCACATAAAACTGTGCTTGGACATGCAACAGAGATGTTTAGGTCTAGTGTATCACTGGCTTTCTTGGCCAAGAGTGTCCCAGTGAGGTTACTGTAAGATCATCTCTACTAACAGTGGCATAGGAGGGTTCAGAGGGCAATCAAAGGACTACCATTGCTGGGGTCCTAAATATACTCTCAGTGCATTTGGACAGGACATACTAAATGTCAAGGACCCTCAGGAGCCTTGTCCATGCTGTGTCTCTTGTCGCTGTGCCATGGACAGGGCTGTAACAGCAAGAGAAACTTGGCAAGAGGGACCAGTACTGACTCTGCCTCCCCTGCCCACCTTCAGAAGACACGGGCCTGCCCCAGGGCAGTGTCCACTCCTGCTGTGAGAGGGCCATCGGACAATCTGGAAGAGGGGTGAAAGAACAAGGGTGGCTGCAGTGCTGTTCTGTGGTGTCCTGGCCTCGGCCTGAATCCAGCCGATGAGCGGCACAGCTCATCCATGTAGAGAAGGCAGAGGAATGCATGCTGGCAGGCAAAAAGCAAAGACTTTTCCCGAGGACTGAGAGCAACTCCTTTGCAGTCAAACTTCCCTGCTGGTGCAGCTCTGTTTTGCTCTAGAGTTCTCTGTGTTCCTGATAACTTTCTGGCCCCGTGTTGTGTTGCAGGGGCTGTGTTTCCACATCCATGAGCCTTCACCTTCCACACACTTTATTTTGGACAAAAATATGCAAATCATCCCTTTCATCTGAGAGAAAGCCATCTGCCAAGCAGCAAGGTACTGACAGCTTTTTATGTTCTGTGCAGCGGAACTTTTGCTTTTTTTTCCTCAACAGCTCCTGTCTCCATTGCAAATGCTGCCATTCACATTTGATTAATTTGTCTTTGTCAGCACATGTTTCCACAGCAGTGGCAAGACTGACCAGCCATGGAAGGGCCAGACGTGTTTATCTGCATAACTCGGCAAACAGCCTGTTGTTGGTGACTCTCTTGTTCACTTTTACCCACTGAAGCCACAAATTCTCAATGAATTGTTACGCCTTTTCTAGCCAAAATGAAACTATCTGGGAAGTAAACATATTTGGTGTTTACATGAGGCAAAACCCAGCTTGGGAAAAGAACAGTTCAAGTGCAGGCGGCTGAAAGAGCAAGGAAAATTCCCCTGTGAGACAAGAGTTCCCAAGTCAAGTAAGAATGATGCAAGTTTGTCCCTTTAAATATGTGCGTAAGCACTGTCCCAAACAAGGATTGCTTCCCTGGAACTAGCTTTCAATAGTTAAGTTAAATAAGTCCAAGTTAGGACTAACTTGGATTATTATAATAATGGAGGCTCCGCTGCCTCCGGGACTTGCAGTGGGGAGGCAGGGAAGGAAAGAAATTGTAGGCTGATGGGCTCTCCTCCCCACCTCCCAACCCTGTTCAGCACAGTCTCGAAATCAGTGCACTGCAAATAAGCTGCAAATGCTGGTCCTATACAGAGCGGTGGATGTTGGATCCTTGCTCCCACCCTGTGGAGGCTGTCTGGGAGGAAAGGGGCCAGTACTCAAGGCTGGGGCAGTAGATGTCTATGTTTCAGTGAGATCTCCCAGCTCTGCCCACCAGTGAAAGGGAAATGAAAATGAGAAAAATAGTGGAAGACAGAGCAGGGAGAGCTCTCTTCCAGGCCCCAGCAAAGAAGGGGAAATGGCACTTTCCCAGCTTCCCCAGGGTAGGGAAAGGCTGCAGGAGGAACCATGTGCTGGACTGGACCTTGCTTAACCAGGTCATCAGCCTCTTCTGAAATTCCCCTGGTTTGTCCTCTTCCCTTCCCTCAGGATGCAGCAGTTGTGAGGAAGCTGCCATGCCCTGAAGGCAACTTGTGTGATTTCCTAGAGAGAGATGTTGTTTGTCAGCCCCACTGGGATACCTGCAGCTTAAGGCAATAGAAACGTCTGTCCTATCTGATGTGGGAAAGTGAAGGAATGCATATGAAAAAAATATATCAGCACACATTTCTCCTTTCCCTCCAAGATGAGGTGCCGAGATTAAGGAAGTATTGGGGTTGTATGCAAAAGTATATAAAGAGTATTCTGCCTCTCTGAAAACAAAACAAACAAACA
>VYZQ01055481.1:0-21025 GCA_013400655.1 Mystacornis crossleyi
AAACCCCAACAACCAACAACAAAACACGATCCACCACAAAAAACCTCACAAACCCTGCCACCCCCCAGCCCAAAATTAAAAAAAAAAAAAAAAACAAAACAAAAAAAAAAACCAAGCAAATTTATCTGTGGGGTTTTTTACAGGGCTTAGCTCTGGTGAGTATTAATTAAGCACTGTGAGTATCACAGCAAAAAATGCCTCCTTTCTCCCTACTAGCAAGACTAGCAGCAGGGGTGATACAAAATATAAAATATTCTGCTCTTTCCAGAGTAGCCCAAAGCACAAACAACTACCAGCATTCTCTTTGTTCCTCTCACCCAGAGCAAATCCTACATTAAGTTTGAGAAAGACAGACGCAACTTGAGCAAATTAACTCCAGGAATCAAACAACTTATCCAAGAAGAGTTAGGATAGCTAGACTTTCATGTTTGTGGAAATGGTTAGTAGGCATCAGTGATAATGACAGCATGATGGGCTGACAAGACTTTGTTTTCCTCCAAGACTGGAAAATTCTGATTCTGCTTGGCAGTCAGTGTAAATTATTTACAGTGTAAAGATTTGGTAGATACCCTGCAGTCTGCTGCACATGGGTGTACGTAATCCTTTATACCATAATTGTGCATTATACGTGCATTGGTAAAATTAACAGAACTGCAAGCAGAGTATTTCTGTCTTGAAAAATATTTCCCATAGTAACCATTCATCTTAATACCATGCCTTTTCTTATCCAATTGTTTTATTAACTACTGGCAGTGTTTTTTATTCAGCTAAAGCTCACTGAATGACGGAAAAAATGCAGTTGTTTAGCAGGTCAGGTCAAAGTGGATAAAAAAGCCTCAGGACTGCCTAACATGCCAACACACCCTACAAAATAACATTTACTGGACAGATTTTGACAAGCAGCAAATTCAGTTTAGTAAAGTGGTAAATGCCATCCGGCAATATCTGAAAGAATTAAACATCCTCTCTGAAAATCAGCCATACAGCATCACAGGAGGTTCCCCTTTACCCAGCATCAGTTAAATTTTGCTGTCTTCTAGAAAGATTAAATTTCCCCTTTACAACTCTGTTTCCAACTGTCTAATGCACTTTGGCAAGCTTTCAAAGGCAGGCTGGCACCACTGAATTCTGTTTCCAGTCCAGGCCACTTCCTTTGCACCAAGCTTCTCTACTCACTATTTTTTCTGTGTTTTTTTCCTTTCTTTCATGGTTGCCCACTCCCCAGTACATCTTTTTTTCCTAGGCTAAAATCTCTATCCATGTACATGCCACTGCAGTGATACAATATAAATGAAGCAAATTCACAGTAAATTAAGAAGAGGTTTGAAACATTCTGAAATTAATTTTGAAGTATGAAGGAAGCAGATCAAAAATTGACTATGTAAATTTTAAGATGTAATAGAAATCATCTGGGCATTCTGTAATAGTTTAAATATTTTCTTCTATTTCTTTTGTATTTGCTATATGACTTAGACCTAGAAATTACAGCGCTTCTGGACCTTAGTAGACAACCTTCCTTCTAGCAACTACAGAATGCTTTTCGTGACTGAGGCATCACCAACTGAGAAGAACTAATTGCTGCATGTCATAGTCTTTGATGATTTTTGTAGTAGTCTTTGATGATTGATGATCTGTTTACTCTTCCTACCATACTGCCAATTATAAAATTTTTTAATATATTTCATAATATTGTGTGTTTTTCTTAAATCTCCAGCACGTGGGGTGACAGAATTAGAAAAGAACGAGTGTCTCAGAAAGACTGAGATACTATATCTAGGGAATGTGTGAAGAATGGTCACATATATGGCCCACTTCAGGCTTCTGTAGCTATCACAACTGAGATATTGCTGTTTAAACTGTATCTACTCTTTATCCAGGAGTTTTTAAGTAGTCCTAACTGTGAAGTGTGCCATATTCTCCTTGTTAACCCTGTTAATGTGAGGATTCCTGCCAGGGTTTTGGAGAACAGTGCTCTGCCTCCAATTAAGCCCAGAATTTCCTCTGCCTCAGTTTAACATATGCTTCCCCCCAGAATGAGATCTGCAGCAAAACCTGAGAACGTCCTGTATACTCAAAGCTTCCGCAGGGTGACATGACTGCAGCATCACAGCAGCTCCTCTCTGCTTGCCCACCCTGCTGCTGGCTCCATCCCTAAACTCCAGGACATGCCGTGTATGTTTCAGGAAACCCATCCCTATTCCATCCCTCTCAAACAGATGCACTGGAGCCTCTCTTTGCTTTACTCTTCCCACTTTGGCAAAAGACTATTGTGCTGCTTCCCCTTCTGGAGAACTGGCTACTAATGAGTCACCTGGCACGTGTCCGGGTACCAACAATATGGTCATTTGGACCATTTTTGTCCTCTCTGCTCTTGCCTTCCTCCTCATGAAAACCCAGCAACTCTTCAACTCATTCTCACAGGCAAAATTTCTTTTCACCTCGGGAGAGAAAATTTATCTGTTTCAGTCTCTTAGTCCAGTTCCTGGCACTCATGTACAACTCAGAGTGGCAATGTGAAAGGAAATTCTTTTAAAACAAATTTTGACTGAGATTGTAACTGTCTGAAATACTTAGCAAAATCCTTCATGCTGGAGAGACATGTTAATGAGAGACATGTTACAAGCTGCCTTAAAAATTGATGGGGAATGAATGAGTTACCTTCTTAGACCTGGCAGGATTGGTTTGCATCACAAAGCCACCACTGCCTTCTGGCATCTTGAAGGTATTCTCAGGGGAAAAGCCAAGGATTGAACAGGGGTGCAGATGAGTCACCTACTCCTAGGCAGGCTTCAGCTGTAGAGGTAGCCTGAACTACCGATCCCTGCCGCGTTCGTACCCCCACAAAAAAGCCTGTGATCTGTCCCAAGGGATGCTTTCAGCTTGTGTGCACACGGTGAGAGTGCAGCTGGAGCCCTGATGAGGCTGGCAAGCTCCCTGCTCACAAGCAGCACAGAGGAATGTCCATCATACCGGCCACTGTTCCCCAGGCACTGCTGGGCAGTCCATCTAGGATGAGATGCTGCTGTTCTCCAGTTCAGATCCTAAGCTACGATGAACCCTGATCTGGAGTTGCTGGAGCAAAGAAGTGCCATGAGCAGACACCATGGATTTCATCCACGTAGCTTCACTTTGGCATAAAAAAAAGAGCATCCTCTAAAAAGCTCTTCCCTGGAGAGCAGAAAATATGTAATATTTTAATTTATCACCAACAAGCCCATTATTACACTGAAACTAACTCCATTTCGAGAACTTTCAACCCCTAAAGGATTTAAACCAATTCCCAGTAAATTTCCATGTCTAGATATGTCAATAAATTCAGTCTCTTAAGCAGCAAGAATAATCCACCATGGGAATTATCCTGCATTTACCAAATGTATGCAAATAAATTTGATTAACAAAAATATCAGTTTAAATACAAAAAGTCAAATACTATTTGTATTTATCAGTATTAAGCACAATTTTGCCCAGTTTCTTTGTTTTATACCAGAAAAACTGAAAAAGGGTGATCCCTTCACAGCCAATAATCCTGCTGAGCTTCACCTTTTACCCTGGTTTCTTCATGAAATTCGTTCCAGCTGCCGAGTGTGACAGGTATGCAGCAATATATGCTTGGTGACGAGCACTTGTGACAGCATTTAGGCTGACCCAGTTTTCAAAGCAGTTCATATATCTTAGTGGGAAAGAAAATCCATTTCAATGAAAAGGATAGGAATGCTATTATCATATTATTGTCTCTACTGACCCCTCAAAAAGAGAGAGAATCTTCCTCCGTAGTCAGCCTTTCCTATTCTTAGGCTATTTTTATTCTAGAGACATGTTATTGTTATAGCAAAACAAGTATATTATGTTGGAAAAAAGCAATCTTAGCAGAGATTCAGCTATAGGGTAAAGAAAGTGCTTTTTACTAGGCAAGCTGCATCACCCCCTCAATCACACCAAATTCTACCAGATTTACATTACAAATACTTCTACATTACAGTCTCCTCTAAAACAACTGTGCCTGGCTGTGATCCTGTCTTTTCTTCTCTCTCAGCATCTACATGGCTCCTTGTCCATGGTCTGGCTAAGGGGTCTGGCGTCCGATGTCCTCCCATCACCATCAACAGTAGCACACAAGAAGTTATTCCCATTATTCACATCCTACGGAAGGCAACAATCTCCACTGCCATTTGGATAAGGAATTCCCCTCAGAAGCTCTAGAACTTCTTACTGCTTTAGTCTTTCTTTGCGGCAAACAAATAACTACAACCAGCCCTTCCACTGACCAACTACAAAATCAGACTGACCAATAACGCTTTGAAAGCTTCCTTTATCCACTTCTCTGCTTAGCTGTCACATGAGAACAGCCTCAGCCTTGCTTGACCACTACTAAATAGGAATTTCATTTTACTATTTGAAGTTCTGCTTAAGCGGTTTTTATAAGAATAATAGTAGTTTATTGCTTTTGAACCAAGTAATTCTCTGGTCAAAACCAGAAAAGCAAATTTAAAAATCCCTCCTCCCTCTCTTCCACATCAGATTTGTTTAATAAAATGTCTGTATCACTTAGAGCCTAGTTTTTCTCCCGGATCTCTTAGAGCCTAGCTCAATATTTGGATCCCAGGTGCTTTCTCTCTTATATCTCAGAGTGTAATTAGGATTCTAAACTCTCCGCCAGTTGGCCACTTGGTTGATGAGGAGTAAAGTAGAAAATGAATTTTAAGTTCAATACTCCTTTCCATTAGTTAATGCAGAAATAAGCCAAAGAGTGAATAAGCAGAGGAGATGGTGAACAGCGATTGCACAACATGCTTGCCTGATGGCCCAAGAAGCTCATCAATGCCCCAAGGGCTTTCACAAGCTCTCTGTAAAATGGTCATTGGATAAGATGCAGACAGAGCAGTGGTTGAACACAGCTCTTCCCAGCATTCAGCTCACACTCCCACTTCCTTGGATCTCTGTGCCTACAGGCACAGCTCCAACCAGAAGTACAAAGTAGTCTGACCCTCATGTGAGTTTATCCTTGGGAATGAATTGTAAATCACTTCTCACCAAGGAAGGATGAAGGTTTTGCCTCCTGCACTGTAGATAAGCACCCTAACCACCAGGCTATTCTCTATGGCAAAGCAGAGGACCTCCTCTTGATCTCCAATTTTTGAAAAAGGGGCAGAGGATCTTATTTCAGGACCAGGGTTTAGAACAGTGTGAAGGAAGGTGTTTCCTCAGAGCTATGAATAAGCATAAAGATAGATATTTAAGACAATCCCTTGCTCATTGTTTTCTATTATCTCTTGGTTTGTATTTAAGTTTTTGGGTTTTTTTTCCCTCAGATAACTATATTCTGTCTTATACCTATGTTAATGTATATATATTTACTGAATACTCCATAAAACAAACAGATTTGGCATTTTATGTCCCTACAGTTACATGTCTAAGGCTTAAACAGTATCAGTTGAAATACTTCAAGTATATTACTGTTTTACCCACTTTCACAGATCTTTCTGAATGTTATACAAACTCTTCACTTAAGAAGAGATGCTATTTCCTGCCATACAAGTCCAGTGCAAAGCGTGACTCTACTTATGTAACACTCTACTTTTGTCTTCCTTTCATGCATCTTTATCTCCATCATTAGTATTGTAGTATCAAGTAAATCCCAATATTTATCTCCTGTAAGAATATGAAACACTGTATTCCCTTCACACTAACAGGGAAGCATAAATACTGTACCTTTCTTCCTGAAGATAGATTTCAACGTGTTCCTGACAGAGAAGTGCCCACCTTATTGATACAAACAACATCTGAGAGGCATCAAAACTGCAGCAATAGTTAGGTTGCTAACATGAATCATGAACTCTTTTTCAGCACATGTGAACTGGGATCTTACTGCCCTAAACACTGATACATAAATACAGTTATTTGACATAATGCTATTTCAGAGCAAAATCACATCAGTGCATTGACTTAATACCAGGTTCTGTATGACAGTCTCATATTCTTGGCTGATTACTTAGAAAATGCAGCCTAAACCACCCTGTGCAACTAAAAAATACCTAACCTATGGAAAATGAAGATTAATAACCTTATTGGACAGATGCACTGTGAGATTTTAATTCTGCTTCAATTCCTGTTTAGCAGAAGTTCATTAAACTCCTACACCATGAGTCTGACCTAGAAAAGTAAATAAGTACTCTGTTATTCCCTTTAGAGCCCTGAGTTACTAATAAGGAATTATAAATCTCCAGTCACTTTGTCGAGCAGCCAAATACATCCCAAGTGAAACACAACTGCAAAGTTCATAAAAATGAGACCAACTGAAATGCAAGACTAAAAATGTGATTTTGTTTTATAAACTATGAACTAATACCACATTGTTTCCGCTTCTGTGAACTACAAATATGGACAAGTAGGAACGCAGTAAATACAACTAACTTCATCCACCTAAGTCTTTCACTGGGCCTTGTTTGTCTCCTCCTTGAGCATCAAGGTACTGCACTTACATAGGACTATTCATCATAGATGTTTAAGCTTTTTATGAAGACTGATTGGTAGTTTAGATGTGGAGAGACTAAGGTGCAAATAATCATAAAATATTCCCACATTCCTCAGCCAAAGTCACCACGCAAGCCAGAAATGGGTCTGGTAATGGGATCATAGTTCCCTGGATCAGCTTCCAGCTCTAAACTCCACAGAGTATCATGGGCATTGCTCCAGCAAAATGATAAGCAGATGCATAACTAGAAATTTATGAATTATCACACTGAAGGTGTTCTCTGAAGCAAAGCCACAGCCTTCCTGTGCTAAGGGTGAAACCTGGGCTCTGCTGGAAAACCTGGCTCACTGGTAAAAGTCCTCTTGGCTTCAGTGGGTCTAGGACTTTCCTTTTTTTACTAAATGTTTCCTGAAAATCTGCTTTGGATTTGTTGATTCATTTGTTGGATGACCTCAGTTATACTATCCAGGCTATGTTAAAAATAGTAGCTTGAATTGTCATTACCTACAGCAATTAAGCCTATAATTAGATCCCCTTCAATGTCTTCTTGACTTGCAAATGCATCCCTCTGACCTTCCTGAGGCTGTTTTACATTTGACCCTAGAATTTCTTTGGTTGCTTTCCTAATACAATAGCTCCAAAGTTGTCTTTATTTCTAATCAGGTTTCCTCTGTCTAACTACAAAAGACCTAAGGTTTATTTACAAATCATCCTACTGCTGTTTATCCCACCACTTTTGCAGCTGTCCGTCAGTCCACAGCTTCACAGAGCATTCTGTACGCTGCTTAAACTTCAAAATTTACAGTTGTAACATAAACATTGGTTTTGGTAGGAATTTGGCTATATTGGTAAGACTGGTAAGCTCAACCTTTCACCTTGCGAGGCTCACTCCATTTGTCATGAGGAAACCCTCCCAACAAGGCCATAAAAGCCCTAAAGTCCTGTCTGCTCCCAGAGGTGAAGATGGCAGGTCTCATTCACAACAGTCAGGTTCTGGCCATGACCAAGCCTTCCCAAGTCAAATACTGCACATTTGACTGCTGCCTTCTGAGGTCAGAATGGTCGGTACAATGTACATTCTGTGTATACATTGTAAAGCAGTTTGGGACACTGTGGTATGAAAATAAGTTACAACATGGCTTCACAATTTGAATTATACCTGATGTATTTGTCATGCTGATTTTTAATTCTCTATCCACCTCTAAAGCTGAGATGGCACCATTAATTACATAGCTGGAACACCATACCTGTATAAAAACGTGAATGAAATTGCTAAATTAAGATTGCCTCCAAGAAACTGTTGCTTAGACTCATTAGCAATATAATAGTGCAGTAATTGAAAAGCATGCAAGAAGCTGTTTATTCAACTGGCCAAGAAATCTGACAGTTACTAAAGGCAATCTTAATCTATACAAAGAGAGGGTTAATTAAAATATGCAAATAATTCATGTTCTTGTGTTTCAAACTAGGAAGTACCTAGTGTCCCATTCAAATAGGTAATGAGAAGACAATGGATCCTCTGGAAGATCACAATGAGATGTGAAATACATTGTACAAAAGGTGCTAAAAAATCATGTGCTGAAATACAACATACCAGGAAAACGGAAATTAAAATCTTGTGCGCTTGGTCCAATTTGCATGTATTTTAGCATCCCACAGGGAAAATAAACATGTTTTGTAACTACTGACACCTTCACATCAGATTAAGAGACCACTGAGGGGGTTTCCCAGCCTCACACAGTGTTTCAAAGACAGCATGTCACAGGCTTTCCAGCTCTGACAGAAAAAGACAGACATGGCCTTGGGCTGTGAGAGAGACGGTGTTTGACTGTCATGTGGTTAAAACCAGCTAAAATTCCACCAATTATTCAGTAAACTGAAGAGTAATGCTAGAAACTGGACACTCTGTGTCTCTACTTCAGGCAATTGAGTATCTCCTATCTTTTATTCTCGTTTTCTCTCTATTCCATAAAATGCCAGTAAATCCTCTTTTTCTTTAATCTAAGCTTAATTGGGTTTTTGGCTGTTATCTGTGGAAATTACTTTTTCACATTCCTGAGGGAAACAGAACAGCGTCCTCAGGAGAGCTGAACACAATAGTCAGCCCAGTGGTCAAGGTCAGGGGAAAAACTGTTATCTTCTTTCAAGGAATTGCCTCAGAGGGGTCAGCCATGTCATTGTGAACAGAGAAAGGGCTAAATGACTTGAGGATACAATGCACCATCAGGGACTTAGACACACATAATAGACTACTGGTACTGAGAGGTACGATTCTACACAAACATGTTAGGAATAAGATGGATATCTTAAAAAAAACACTTCAAAAGCAATGTGTTCAATGAAATACAGTGCACATGTAGAAGTTGTATAATTTAATTATAAAAGTGTAATTAAATTAAAATTATAAAAGTGTCTTAACATGGATGGAGACTTAGAGGTACAAAGGTGTTTGTTCCACGATAAGTGAGTCTTAGAAAACAAGAATAAAGGACATCTCTGGGATAAGGTATCTTGACACTATACATCTATGCCCATGGCAGAAGACAACTATTTCCATTAGGGATGTGAACATAATGGAATGAAAGGTGCACGTAGACCAGTCCCAACAAAAGAAGGCACGTTTTGACAGAGAAGGGCAAAATGGGGTTCTTGATTAAAAAAGCATGTTTAAAAAGCAGTTGTCTTTTGTTTGTACATCAAAGGCATGCCATTACGAACACAAAGGGAACTCTGCATCTCAGTGATGTCCTCCTCAGGGTTTGTACAAACAGGCTTTCCATTAATAGCTCTCCACATTGTGTAATCACAGCAAACAGAAATACACCCACCACCACAAGGTGCTTTCAATGGAATTATCACTTTGCAACACTGAGCCTAGCATTTTCATTATTTTTGCTGCATTGTATCATTGTGCTGCTACAGATATTTATTCAAAGCATTTGTGTTCCAAATATTTCCATTTTCAGAATACAATTTAATGTATAGACAGAGCAGCAGACTGTCTGCTTCCTGACAGGGCTGATAAGAACCAAAATGTTTACAAGGCAAAGCTGTCTGAGAAGCAAAGCAACAGACCTCTGCAGGACAGCTGCTCAGACAGGAGTATCTGTTGGTAAATCTGAAATGACTCACACTGACAGAACCCTCCTACCTGCTAACCACACATGTTCCTCTGAAATACCAATGCAACTCATGAGTACAACCAAAGCTGTTTTTATTGTGAAAATACTACACCTTCCCCTACTGGGGACCGATGTAGATACAGTCCAGATAGATTCCAGGCATCAACCTATTCAAAGTATTTTGCTGTGGCACCAACAATTACATTACTTGATGTTTTTCTCCTCTTAGCTGTGATGTGCTGGGATGAACATTCATACTTTGCTCGTATCTCTTCACCCACTCTATAGGGTGTGGAAACTCACATCAGTGTTTGTGTTGTTTGTCCCTGGTACTGAGCACTGTTATCTCCAGCTGCATTCTTTGGCAATGCCTCCCACAATCCTAGCTCGAACCCACAATCTACTAAATCCCTGTCCAGGATCAAGTTGCTCCCGTGGGACAACTGCACAAGTGATCTTCAAAAATATCTCAATATTCATAATTCTACTGTGGCTACTTTGTGAGAGGGTTTGGAAGGGAATAAACAGCCCTGAAACAAACTGCTTTATGAATTATTCTGATGCAAATTCATACTCTAAAGCATTCCTCTTGTGCTAGAAGAAATGCATATAAACAACTGAGAATATAATTTTATATTTGGATTTACAGGGGTCATTATAAAAAAGTGATTAACTCCAACAAACCTCCACACAAAGACTGATTTAGAGTGTTAAGTGAGAATCACAGTAGTGGTGGACAGCTAAGCAATACATTCACCTAACACAGAGTCACAGTCAAAAAATGTTAAATTCTGTTATTCCTATTTAATGGTGCAGATTTTAAAATATTTTGGTCTAAATCTTTAAAACAGATAGATGCTGAAATCTGTTTGAAACAAATGCAAATTTTCATCAAACTACTTTTGAAGAACTGACCCTCTGGATTTCTCAGGGTATTATCATCACAGTTAATGTATTCACACAGGAAAGAAATTGGCTTAGTCACACAATCTATCAGCTGAGATTTGCAGCACCCTCCTCAGTGAAGAAAATAATCTCATATTAGAATTTTGAACACTTTCAAACTGTTTCAAGGATTAATATTGTTCTGTGCAGCTTGATCCCCTCCCATGGTGATGGCTAATATGCTGCTATCACTGTAAAATCAGGGTCCTAAATCCATGAAATACTGAATTATATTAAAACTAGCAGGTGCTGATCCTACCACGCTATCGTGGCACCTGTGCACCAGTGAGGTCCAGCAGCTCCCTGGGATGCACGAGCTGCCAATGGAGCTGACAGGGCACAGCCTCACCTTTCCAGCCAGGGAATAGGACAGCTGGGGGGCAGCCCCAGCCCTGGGCACAGGCAGCTCCCTGGGGACAGGCATGTGCCAAGGTCAAACCAGGATGTCACCCTGCAGGTTGGGCCCGGCTGAGCAGGGCTGGGACACAGCTGGGGGCTGGCTCTCCTAAAGGGTTGGTGCCAGTGTCACTGGGCCTCCCAGTGGGGCTCCAATGGGGCTCCTGGGCCCCAAGAGTGGTGGGAAGAGCTGTTCACGTCCTTCTCCAAAGCAAAAGCAGAACTGCTATGTAAGCCCTTCAAAAAGTGCCTGTACATTTTGAGGGGAACACACATGGAGAAGACAATGTGTGGGAAAAGGGTCTTGTTATAAAGGAAAGGCTGGGCAGGAAAGCCCCTGAAACTGCTGCAGCATGACATCCACAGCAACACAAGTTTCATATCCAGTGATCTGAAATTAGGCAACAGATAAAGGATACACTGGTCAAATAGTAATTATAATATTTAGAGGTACCAGACAAAACATTTAGATGGCAATGCTTGTTACTCCTTAGTACAATGATTCTGTGATGGCAGGGCTACACCAAGCCACACTAACTAAGTGGCATCATTTACAGTTTTACTAGTCTAAAGTATGCCAGGATAAGACAGCAGGTGAAGAGCTTTCTCCCATATGTATAATTTTGATGAGTTTTACAAATGCCAAATTATAAACCTAGTGTAATCATTTTATAATCATAAGTAAGATCCTTACAGTTAAGAGCCTTAAATGTGAGATATCAAGCTCAACATAAGAAGTATTCCACTAACAGCAATTTATGGCAGCTTGTGTCTGTCCAACCAACATAGATTTAATTGCCAATAATCCTGCTTTAACTTCTAAAAACAACTTGAGACCAGTCTTTCAAAAAAGTGACTACGTAATTCACTTTGGAGATTTTTTTTTTCTTTTTAATCTCTTCCTAATGCAGCTTTAAATTTACACATTCAATAATGCAAGCAACACTCCAGCTCCAGAAGCCAGAACCAATCTTGACCCTCATTTTATCTTAGCTGCAGATAATTACTTGATACTAATGTAGAGTGCCAAAGACATTCTGGAATTTCATTGGATTTTTATTAGACAGATTTTGGATCAAGTCACTCAGTATAACATTATACCAATTTATTTTGTAGTATTGTTGCTTGCTTCCAGATGAAAGACACAAACCTTGACTGTACTTTCAAATAAATCCACAGACTTTGGGGCCAATCCGATAATCTGATATATGCGAATAATCACATCAATTGGTTTGTACAAATCCTTCTCCAATAGAAGGTTTCCCTGAACCACATTAAGTGCATTTATTACAGACCAAATGCGTGGAATAGTATATTCCACATAGGGTATTGTATGTGTCATACGTCAGCTACGCAGCAAGCAGTCGCTGCCTTTTGCGCAGGTGTCACATGAGCGTGTGTCAGACTGTGTCAAACAACACCCTGAAATTCAGTTGTATCTCTGTGGATGACTGGTTAATTTTACGGAGTCTAGACAGAAGTTTGAAAATTAACACGCATAAATTTGAATCAATCATTCCTCTACATTTAGCAGTCACTGCACTACCGATATCTATGGAAAAATGACCAGAGCTGTCTGGAATATCAATAAGAAATCCCCCAACCTGTCAGCAAATACTGAAGTATTTACATAATTACAATTCTAATGTTTGCAAGGATGTAGGCTCTCTCTAATGAGGCGACCATGCCCTTAGCAGCTATTAGCATCAGGTAATGGTCAGGCACGGTGCAAAATCTCCATGGTTCAGCCTTAGTACATAGAGCAGAGTGCTATGTGTCGCATGAGCAAAGACCAGCTAGATTTTCACTAATCAGTTCTGAGAGAGCCAAAGGCTCACTGATTGTTTCATCAGCTCAGGTTTATTCCAAGTATAGCTCATCAGATTACAAGTCTGACAGATGCTGAAGTACCTCACAGTGTTACATGGCTGATGAGCAGTGTCACAACAGCAAACCCAAATGAGACTGAATCTTTCTTTCAAAACTTATTCTAAATATTAAGCTTGCTCCTTCAGAACATACTTCAAAAATTCAATGTATCGTGCCAAATTTTTTCAATATTCATATGCACTAAAATGCATATCCCAAAAACTACTCTCCTACTCTCACTGCATGCCTGAAGTGATACCTCTACAGATGCTAGAGTACTATGACAAATATGGCCTTTCGTATTCTTAATGGATCACAACCAAATACAAGGACACAAGATGGCTGGTCTGAGAAAGCAACAGGCATGAGGACATTCACTAAAAAACATACCTGATAAATGAAGTAATCCCCACGGTAGATGTTTCACATGCATCAAACATGTTGCTTTGATACCAGTGCTCCAAAGAAGTATTTCAGCCTTCCTCTGTAGCCTAGTAAGTAGTTGATAATCTCACCTATTATATTTTTAAACACCATAAAATATTTTATTCTATCTACCATACCCAGTCACCCTAACTAGGAGTGACACACACAGGAATGCATCCTCACACTTGTACTGAGAGCTAACAACACTTAGTTCTCACAACTGAGAGCAAATCACTTTGGGTTAGAGGAGTTTAGAACCTTCGGGACATTTTGCAATACTGTGGGAACCTTCCACTGCAGAGGCACATATAAGCAGCACAGACATTTTTAGGTAGTTCAGTTACTTATTTTATCCTCTGATGCTTCAACTTTCTTTTTCACTTTTTTCCCCTGGTGTTTGATACTGTTATGTTATTGAAATTACCACGTAACTGTATCAATATGAGATAATCAGTATCTACTATACTTTTATCACTTACAAAACCTCCTCAGCGTTCAGTCACAAGTATACTGTAACAGTCACCTGTTACTTTATGCTTTCCTTGCAACTTCTTGCCTTACCTTTTGTCTTTCATCTGACTCAGCCCTCAAATTCTTCAGGTCTGGCAATTGGTCTATTTATTACATGTTTATCGACTCTCCAGCACATTGGGGCTTGGTTCCCCACTTGTGCCTTAAAATAAATACACAGAAAAGGTTCTCTACTGCAATTCCCTAGGGACCCTACCTCACCAACAACATCTCAGCACTCATTTCCTTCCAGCTCTCTGGCCAAAGTAACGTTAATTTGTTCCACTCACAGCAATCTACTACAACTACAGAAAGGGTAGTTCAGCCCAGCTTGACCCACATGACCAAATGTAGTAAGCAGAATTTAACCATCCTTGAAAAAAACCCCCGAACCACTCTATAACCTCTACTTTGAAGGATTTGTGGAGTGTATGCTGATTTACACACAGCATCATTTTTTCTCTCTATTCCAAAAGAAATTGTCCTTTATTCTGATCCTTCTCAAACAGACTTTGACCAGAAATGCACAAAATGCATTTTCATATCTTAAGGTACAACATGAAACTGAAAATGGGGTGGGTTCAACTTTTGTATGGGCCATTCATTTAAGAGTTGGACTTGATGATCCTTTTCGGTTTCTTCCAACTCAGAATATCCTGTGACCTGGAAATAAAGATTAAATATTTGACTAAACATTACTACCCCCTACCCCCCATCAAAGGTTTTATGAAGCATCAGAAAGCCAAAGTCAGTTAGGTATTAAATAGGCATTAAATCAATCCTGAAGTCCCTTTTCCTAAAGTAATCCTGAACAAAAAAATGAATAAAATCTTCATCCTAGTAAATAATTCATGATAAACACAATCTTTGGAATTTGAACACATAATTAAATGCTGTCATCATTAAACATTTATCAAGTTGAAAATATGGTACACATGAAAACACCCAATTTGTTAGTACAGAGAAATGTGACTTGCCCCGATTATTCACTCAACCCCTGACACACTGTAACATTGGAACTTGAATTACTGCATTGGATGCTGTTCATAAAAGAACATTAGAGACTACAAAATAAGTTTAGGGTTTTCAGGAGTTTATTTTCGTTTAAGAATCTGAAATTATACAGTGAAGGCACTAACTAAGAATCAAGAAGGACTGTTTGGAAGAGGCTAGGTGAGTCCGGGCCTGAAATATTTATAGATGTAGGTAAATATTTGAGTTACATATATTTAATGGTCAAACATAAAAACATTTTAACAGGACTGTGAAAGGATTTGCACGATGAATACAAGTCCTTAATGGCACATCTTTACCTCTCAAACTAATATCCCATCATAGTCATCACTAACCGATCCATCTTAAGAAAAGCAAAATACTGATGATGGTCACAATCTGAACACAGATTCTCTTCACATAAAATACTTCAAAAACACTTCTGTTTTGAAAATTGTTAATTTAGAAAAACAAGTAAAACCTAAGCCTCCTAGAAACTGCTTTCCCTCTCAATATCAGGTCTACTTGGTTTTCCTAAATTGCATTTTTTTAAAGAAAAAATCCAGATATAAAAGTATGCTATATGAAATATAAAAATCTGGTTTTGAAATATCTACAATAAAAAAAAACCCACTTAAAATATTTTTTTCTTTATGCTTTTGCTTTCTGGTAGGTTGCCCCTACAAGAAGCCAGATATACGGATACAGAAGTATAGGGTTTTTAAGGCTGATCTCTTTATATACAGCATAGTATGGGAGCATGATGAAACAAACTCATCCTCTCACTACTATTATAACATGGCTCACTGGTAAACACAAAATGTATGAACTATATGCAACACTTTCAGATCTATTCCATTCACTGAAAAACAACTGAAGAAACACTCTTGCCATGCAAGTTGATATTACATCAATAATTAAAATAAACTTAATTTCACTTGAGATTCCACTTTCTCTTAGAGCAAAATAAGCAAATAGATCCTATTTGTTTTCATGTTTATGTTTTCTTTGATCTTTAAAACACAGGGAAATCTACTGCGTATTAAAGTAATTTTGTATACTCAGCATCTTCAATTTCTCCACGAACTAGAGTCACCAAATCACAGCCTCGTTTTAGGATGACATACAGCAATGCTCAAAGGGATTACCTCTCTCCCACAGGTTATTTATGAAGGTCCAATAAAAAACTGCAAAAGTGCAGGCTATTAATTTACCCATTAAACAGCTAAAATAACATTTTTTATATTCTGGACTATTCCTGACACTTAGCTTCATTAGGATTTTAGAAGGCAAATTTGTTCTCCAAGCAATCATAGACAAAGGAAGAACAAATGTTTACAGTTGTCAGAACATATCTACAACTGAAGTCAAACAAACAAGCTACCCATAAAAGCTCCTGATACATAATAACAAAGAATATTTACAGCTGCAAATAACTGACCATATAGGATAGCTTTAAATTAGTAACTAATATGAAGGTTTCTGTACGTGGCATCAAATTTAACTTTACTTGCATTACAGTGTAGTTTGTAATTAACCATAGATTTGTTCAATGCTTAAATCCCTCTTTTTTTTAGGATTAAGACTTTCTATGACAAAATAAATGTACCCAATTTAAAGACAGACCTATGTAATTAAATAGGATTGAGAAATTCTGCCCAGCTCCAGGCTGGATGCCTGACTAGATTCACTCCAGGGAGGCCTGGCTTTTTTGAGCTCAGAGTTTTGGGTAGTTTGACCATGGTCACGGAGGAGCTACAGTCCTCCAAATCTCCATCTGTTCCTGAACAGGAAAGCTGTCCTCAGTAGCTGGAATACAGATGTGATGTTTAGCATTAGCCAGAGTTACGGGGCTCAAACCTAATTCCTGCTTAAAGACATGGAAGTCTTAGGCAGAATCAAGCTGAGGTATTGATCCTTCTTATATGTAATAGGCAAAACAAGCATCATAAGCCCCGATTAGTGCCATAAGCCTCCAAGATGTACTTAGCACAAAGACACAACCAAAGTCTGGGAAAACTGAAAGGCAGAAGTAAAACAAAACATGAAACAGGATTACCCAAGCAAGCAAGAAGTAGAAAGCAAAGAAGACAGGGATAAAGGCAAGAACCTGAAATTTCATGAAGAATAGTATTTATGGAGTAGACAAAATCCAGAAGTCTTAAAGAGAGTACTAGAAAATATAATGGATAGTGACATGAGTTAATTTTTAAAGAGAATTTCTTCAGTAAGTGGGGACACAACTCATGGTCCTTCAAACACACCTCCGCAGAGAGGAGCAGAAAAAAAATCATTCATCAGCTTTCTTCCTGACATCAAAACCTGGTTAAAAAAGAACAGCGATCAAAAGCTCACTCCACCTATCAGACAACCAAACCAGATAATACAACACGAGGTGCTTAGAGGTGAGAAAGCGCCCGAGGGAGGGGGCTGGGGCATGAACTCCACACAGGATGAACTCCACTGAGGACAAACCCCACACAGCACAAACCCCACACAGGATGAACCCCACGCAGCACAAACCCCACACAGGATGAACCCCACACAGGATGACTCCAGGGTGAACTGCAGGCACAGCACCCAGCAGGATGAAAAGCACCAAGGGCTGTGGCTGCTGCTGCTCTGACTTTCAAACTACTGCTCCAGGGAGGAAAATTTCAATCCCAATCTTCTACAATACAAAACCAGCAGTAGGTAAATGAGCTATTAGAGGTAATGAAACTACACTTGTTGATTAAAAAGTGCTTGAATTACACTCCTTTCACTAGATTTATGCAAAAAACACACCCTGTATCACACTTCTATCTTAAAATACAAGAAGTAAGTTAATAAAAAGACGCACCAACTCTTCAGACACACTTGCAAAACACCAACGAAATCCTGCAGAGAACACAAAAGAATACTGAAAAGGACTTTTCTTACACCCAAGTGAAAGACCTAACCTTACAGAGGAAAGTATATGAACTGTGTTAGTTCCAGCCTCATGCAGACAGTAAGGAATCATTTTACCAGTATCGCAGAAGCATTCAAAAGACTGAATGATACTACATTGTGTTCGGAGCAGCTGAACTTTAACTGGAATCTTAAAAATAATTAAGAAAAAAATCCCATAGAATTTTACTCCAAAAGGAAGGAAAGCTACACTTTTTTATGATTTCAAAAAGCTAGAGGTTGTGCTAATGAATGTATAGGATGGGAGAGAGGTGTTTAATCAGTTCAGCTTAAAAGCTGCAAGTAGATGCTGTATGAACAAGTCAAGTTTCTAATTCAAGAACCCCGCTGCTACAGTGTCATGACACAAGTGCTGCTACAGATTCATGACACAAGTTCCTCCATATTTCAGTTTTTCTCATATTCCAGGAACCAAAATAGTTTCCAGTGTGCACATTACAATAATCTATTATATGATCTCATTTTATACATATATACACACACACACACACACACACACACACACGTATGGACTTGGCAGTGCTGGGTTAACAGTGTGACTTGATGATCTTAGAGGACTTTTCCAACCTAAAATAATCTAGGATTCCATCATTCTGCATGTATCTCTCCAGTATAAATGCATTCTACCATAGATATCAGTCTATTACAGCTCAAGCTAGAACAACTCAGTCCTTTAGCACCCTTTGGTTTTAGTACTGCAGATCTACAGTACAACCTCTCATGTCTGTCACATACATTACTAAACAAAATATTGATACAACTACAACTATTACAACAGCTCAATATGCTAGCAGGACTGTGGCTTTCAGTTCTACAGAAATGGAAGTTCTTGGGAAATGAAGCAAAAGGAAATGTATCTCCCAGCTTGCTTGAGACAAGAGACTGTATGTCCCAAAGTAAAGAATATTTTTTCCCTTCAATAACAATAGAATCACAGAATATATTTTGGTACTTATTACTTAAAGTGCCCCACAGAAGTCAGTGATGAATTTGGTACTGACTCCAGAACATCAGAATCTAATGCAAGACATTTTCATTTAATAAATTCTAACCAAGTACAAGATCAAAGTTCTGTCTACATACTTGGAATGCTTAATGTGTTCACCACATCAGGCTACCTGACACTCAGGATGAAAACCAAGATAACCCTAGAGAAGTACTAGTCATTAACATTCCAGAGGACACAACCGATGGATGCACTACTGAAGGATGTGTTTGAGTGCATAGTTTGGAAAAGCACTGAATTTCAGAGAACCCCCTCCCAAGAGGTGGAGAAAGGGACCAGAATATTGGTAATAAACCCTTAGCAGCTCTAAATAACCAAAACTTTACAATAAATGAGCACAGTGAATAGTCACATATCTATTTCTCACTGATTTCAATGGGATTCAGTGTACCATATCTGATAAATTAAACTGCACAGCTAATAAAACACATAAAAAAATCATATGAATATTAATGGACATTTCTGTTTTTTTAAACTCATAATGCTATAAATAGTACTTTGTATTTTGTATTGATTTTAGGGCACTTATATTATGTCCCATTAGAATCAATGAGGAGTGAAAATACAATTACTGAAAATAATTTGCATTAAGATAAATATGATTGACCCTTTAGCCTTTTTCCATGTTTTCAACAAAACAGGGTAAGAAACAAATTTAAGCTGACATTTATATTTAAGAATAGCACAAAGGAATAAGAGACTCGTGACATCCAGAAGCATAGGATAGACCTACAAATGAGAAGGAAATTGCTCAGGTGAATGACAAATACACGAAGAGATCATCTGACAATTATTTTCTTACCACTTGCTTCTTGTCTGTCCCCTATCAAACTTAATTTTCTATCTCAATCAAACACTGAAGTCATCAGCAATTTTCTCACAAAAACGTGGAATTTGGATTCTATTGCATATGCCTAATCTTCTGGAAAACAGTATTAATACAAGCACAGACAATTATATCAAAATATCAAATAAATTAATTTAGGTCAAATTTAAAGGCTTGAATAAAATAATAATGATACAAAACACATCTCTGAAGAGTTGATAGATTCTGTAATTGCTAAGAATAGCAAAACACACCTGAGAATAATCATGAACAAAACCAAACTTGCTAGCTTGTCTCTTTCAAAGTGGTAACATTAAAAAAAAAGAATATTGACAGAAAGGCAAATTATAAATACTAAAAGATATCAATATGCCATTTTGTAGTTATGTCACAAACATACTAATGTAAATACTAAGTTTTTTTATGCAAGACATGAGCATATTAACTTCAGAATCAAAGACTCTCCCCGCTGTCTTCCAAAACACTAATACTGAACTAATATAAGTGTATTGTTATTGCAGAAGAAACATTTTTCTTACAATTTTTACAAACCTAATCATGTCTCTTCTACCTCCTGATTTTCTAAAGCATGCAAGTGCTACGGGGTGTTTTTTATAAACTAATGAGATTAGAGACTTATGTTATCACCATCTACTAGTAAAAGAGAAAATGTATCTCACTGGAGTTTACAGCAGAGGCTTTCAAGTATTATGCATCTTAACTGTATTTCATTTGAATGCTCAGCAACAGACTGCACTGAGGTGAGAAAATAACACACAGGAAAAAGAACTTAAAAAAAAAATCACACTGAGATGATATATGAAGTACAATTGGTATTTTTGAAAGCACTGGTCTCAAACTCGGGATTTAACCTTTACTGAAAGAAGACCAAGGACCAAGTTTCTCTGACTTTACAACTAATGTTACACTATGTTCCACTTTAGCACTGGTGTCTCAAAAATAATTTGAAGTAAACACAGCTACAATGCAACTAAAAGCTGATTTGTATTGTCATATTTGGGCTTCAAAGCACAAGCCATTCCTTCTTTTAAACCAAATCCACCATACACCACAATTTCACTACAGGTGAATTACAAATCCCATCTGTATTCCACCCCATCCATACCCTTACTCTAAATAAGAAGATGGACCATTCATAAAGACAAATCTGGACTGACACAACTGATGAATCTTTCAATAAGCTTTACCTATGAGAGGGTATTGAATCTGGTGTCCCCTTGCTCATATCTTCAAAAGTGGTGATTTCACAAATGTCACTGGATTAAATACCAAAAAATGCCTGCTACTTTTGCCGTTAAATATGCTGCACAAGGTAAAATAAAAATTAACAGCACTGAGTCATTCCACAAAAAAGTACATGTCAACTGCTTGTAAAATACAGGTTGGTATGCCCTGTGTACAGTTTACCAAGGATTATGATGCTTCACCTGGTACCAGACCTAAACAGTCACATTACTTTGTAGGACAATTGTTTTAACTCGAAAGTG
>VYZQ01055490.1:0-34999 GCA_013400655.1 Mystacornis crossleyi
TATATATTTTCAGTTCAGGGGTGATTTTTTACTGAAATAGTACAGCAGCCCATCCCTGCACATCTGCAGTGTGTCCAGTGTGACCAGCAGAGAAGGTGCTGTACACCAGAACAGCAACACCCACCTCCCACAATAAGCTCATCTTCCCTCTGAAGAGGCAGCTCTGATTTTTTGATGGAGAGACACTGACAAGACCTGCCCCTCAAAGTGCAGCTCTTCCTCTGGCCTGGGACCCCAAGGGGAAGTGATCCCTGGTCCTTTGACTAACCAGCAGCATCCAGGTCTCTGATCCAGGGAGAAGAAGCTGGGCCCATGGCACATATATGAAATGAAGGAGAATGTGAGGGGGGAACATCTAAAGGACCCTGAGAAATTGAAATGTATCCTGTTAACATCAAGGGTGTGATGAGAGTTGTGGTTTGGCAGCTGAGAAAAAGTCACACCATATAGGACCACTCTTCACAGACTGGGAGGTCCTGGTCCTTGAGGAGCTTCTAAGAAAAGGATTCTAGCTAGTGTTGCGTGAAAAGGGAACATTGTCACGTTCACACCTCCCTTACTTTTGTTTAGGAACCTTGAGTCTCCTCATCACGGACACCATCCCTTACAGGCTCTGATTGGAGCACAGGGTTGTTTTCCAGCAGCACCATCTCAGACCCTGGCCAGGGCTGAGTCTGCAAGGCTCTGGGAAAGCTAAATCTCTAAAACTGCATGAAGATTGCTCTGCCGCCCTACTTTGAAAAGTGTTTATACTGATCTAGCTCCTCTCATCTGGAAGCTAGCTAAAACACTTTGGTGAGGGTTGTAGGGCTGCAGCAGAGCACTTTGAACTGCATTTTCCTCATTCTTGGTGAATAGAGAAATCTTTAATGGGGTATTTATTTAATGTGCCAGAGCCAGCAGGTGTAGGTAATTTGGAACTGCTGAAGCCAAATCACCATGTGGGATGTTAAGAGAGTTACTCCAAGGAGGAGGGAAATGCTGTTTATTAGCATAACTATCTCCTCACACATCCTCTCTCCTCTTTGCATAATATCCCGGTCTTGTGGGCCCCTGCCAGCAAAATAAAACAATGATCCCAGCCCTGTGGGCCTGTCATTATTGATTTACAAAATACTTACATCTAGTTGTGTTAAATGTGTCCTTCCATTGCAAGAAGGAATTACTGGGCATACAGTGGTGTAAGACTGCAGAGCTATTATCATGCTATAGGAGTTACACATAAAGGCATCCTCAAAATGCCTTTTTTTAGGCATTTTGACCACGTTATGGAAACCCATCTGGAAGTAAACGTAGCTGGCCTAATGTATGTAATGAATTTAATGTGCTGTTCTTCCACATTAAGGATAAATCTAATAGGATGATTGAGTGGGGCCAAACTTCTCCAGGAAATTCCTTTATAATACGTGATTGAATTATTGTTTTTCTATTAGGGCAGCCAAAACATTCAGTGTCCTTGACAATACAGGATGTGTGCCGTAACTTTTTTGCCACTAAGCTAGGCATACTGTATCTGGACATATGCCCAGCTTTTTGAGTATTTCCAGTTGAATGATTTATTTATTTTCCAAAGAAAGGCTACATAAGTTATACAGAATTCAGTAGTTTTCTTTTTGGGTCAGACGACAGAATTTGGTGCCTGGCTGCCAAATGAATGAAATCTCAGGAATCTGGAGGCGTTTACAGCAAAGCTGAGATTTTCCTAATGGATACCTAAAAGTTCTGCTTATGAAAGTGCTAAACCTTTTCTCAATAGATATTGTGCGCCTAACTCCCTTTGCAAATCTCTGTTTCAAGTCTGCATTCAAGCCCCTAAGTATCCTGATCTTCAAAAATGTTGCCGTTATAGCTGCGACCATGTAATATAAGAGAAGCTGAACGTAGCACATGTGAAAATTGGATTATTTATATATGAGCCTAAATATGATTCCAGAAGCCTGACTTCAAATGCCTTTTAAAACCTAGGACTGGATTTTATGATCTTAAGTATCTTTTCCAGCCTAAATAATTCGATGATTCTATAATTTGAATGTGGGCTGTTGGTTTGGGTTTTTTCTTCTGGAAAGACATTGTGTATTTGAGACACCCACCTGCACTCGCAGGGGTTAGAGCCATAAAATGTGTATCATTATTAGTGCACATGACAAGAACATGCTGTGACTCTAAGACACCCTGGAACCCCGAACATAAGTAGGTACATGGCTGTATACAAGAGGAGACAGGCAGAAGAACTGTGTACTTTTCCAAACTGCAGCTTGGGGAAAGGTGGTGTATATTAGTGTAGCCTCCTAACCTTGTCTGAAAGATCTCATTGCTCATTTCCTGTAGAAATAGAGCTTCTTCCTTTCTGTCTTATTAATAGGGAAGGGTAATTATTTTTCATCTGTGAATAAAATATTTGCCCCCAGCCCCCCCTTCCCAAGTAGTCTCAGGTCAAATCAGTCATATAGTTGCAGATGGAAACTATTTTTGGCCTAGGTTTACAGCTCTGTAGAGGATATCCAGATACTTTACCAAATATTTAAGGCACTCAGCCAGGGTGTGGGAGATGGCAGGTTCAAATCTCTCTGGAGAAGTGGATTTGAATCCACCCCCCAGGAGATAACTATCATCAGCATCTTGCTGTGTAGGGAACTGTGAGTGAGAGAGAATGATTCAAGCAACCCAAGGTTTGACCATCTACTTGTCTTACTTGAGGCTTTCATCAGTTCTTGGGCTGCAGGGAAGGTGGGATGGGCTACAAAACCAAGCAGGGGGCTCGGTTTGACCTCGCAGGCTGAACCAAACTGCTTTTGCCTTCAGCCATCATCTGTCTCGGTCATGCAGAGATGAGGCTGGGCTCGCTTTCACCCCTACCCGTCTCCCAGAGAAACCAGTGTTTGATTGCTGTGTTTGATTTCTTTATAATCCTCCTTAAACTGAAACTCAGAAGTTATCTGCCACCAAGCCAGGATCCTTA
This sequence comes from Mystacornis crossleyi, assembly GCA_013400655.1. NCBI lineage: Eukaryota > Metazoa > Chordata > Aves > Passeriformes > Timaliidae > Mystacornis > Mystacornis crossleyi. The sequence goes on from VYZQ01055490.1 coordinate 2,960, forward strand.
CTCATCCTGGCAGAGATCAGGTTCTGACCTCTGGGACAGCAAAGAAAAGCAAGGAGGGGAGTAACATAGGTTGGCGTTGTTAGTAACAGAGAGTGAAAGACACCCAAGTGTGTAAAACTGGAGTGACCCAGTACCTGCTCTGTGTACAGAATATGCTGGACCTCTCCTGGTGATATTTCTCTACATGTGCCCCATGGCCTTGCTCCTCAACTGTACCTTGAGTTAAACAGCTCACCAGGTTAACCCATACTTTTTGTGCAGGATTCCTAAGCTAGCTGGGTGTTTATCATCCTTGAGGAATCTCGCCTGTGGAGGTTTGATTAATTTTTTTCATACACATATAAACAGATTCAAGATGTTCTTGCTCAGCCAGAGGATAAAGGTTCCTCCTGCTATCTCCGTTCTCCATCAGAAAAACAGTCAGTCCCAATGTGCCAAGATTCTCCCAAAGGCATAATTGCTGTCATCTGCGTTTACTAATGCAGGCTTGCAGGCATCCTGAAAACAAGAACAGTGTCCTTTCCCATCATGAACTCTCAAATCTGGATAGTCCCAGGCTTGAACTGCTTCTTACATGTACCTAGAGCCAGCCCAGCTCTCAGAGGAGACCAGGAGATCCCTTCCACATTGCAGAAGTAGCGTTGGTCAGCTTCCATCGGTGGCCCAGCCTCTCAAGAGTGGAAGGATTAAACCTGTGATTCCAGTTTGGGCAAGTGCAGAGCATGACCTAAACCTTCTTCGTTCACTCAGGTCTTCCCTTTCCCTCCTAAGCTGCCAAATCACGCTGCCAGATATTGCTCAACTGCCGATGTGGGTTTGCACTGCTTGTGCCACGTGTGAGGGGATGTTAAAAAGAGTCATTACCATTAGAGAATCCACATCTGTGTGTCTGTGTGTGTGTGTGATTTGCTATAAAAAATCACTACAACATCACTGAAACCTCATCAGAGGATTAGGCCACATGCATCCACAGAGAGCTCCCTAGGATGCTCCAGACCCACTTGTCCTTTCCTCCAAGGCAGAGGGCAGGCTGTTTGTCCAGCACAAATCCAACCAAACTCTAAGCAGACTCTAAGTGATTTCACTGCTCCTAAATGCACAAAAGATTATTTGGTTTAGGATTCAAAAAAGTCAAAATTTTCCACCACTCTACCCTTTCTTGCCAAACCCCAAATATTTAAATTGAATGCAACTGGACTAAAAAAACCCCACCAAAACTGAGCATTTTGATTGTCTGAGATCTCAGCCTTCTTACTGAGAAATAAAGTTACAGAAAGTGGAAAAGAAAGTACATTTTGGAAAATCCTTGACCCCAGTGCTACAGCCTTGCTCTCATGTCAGTGTCCTAACAGGATGAAAGGCTCTTCTGACCAATTCTATTTAATTCTTCCTGGGAGGAGGAGATGCCTGCCTATACTATCTCATTTACAGGTTAACCATCAGCACAGCTGTATTTCAAGCTGGCAGCATGAACATCCAGGTTCAGGATCTCTGCTTTGTTCTCCGCTTTTATTTTTGCTTCTAATTTGCATATGTGAACATCCACAACTCAGATATACCCAGTTAAATCAATTTTTGAATTCCCCCATCATCTGCTATGGCAGAGAATTGTGCAAACTAGAATTCTTAGTTCTCTGCACCCCTTTCTACTGACGTGTTTTCATGTTAACAAAATAAAATGCCAGGCATTCCCTGTAGCATATTTCCAGCTTTCCAGCGCAGTCTGGAGAAGGAGCTTGTTCTCTGATTGCTACAGCTACACAGTGTCATAAAATGTCATTATTAATATATTTGCTTTATTAGGCAGAATAATATGAATTATTCCCTCATAAATTTTTACGGTAACTCCTCCCTACTCAGGGCTCTGGTTGACGAGAATTGTAGGTCTAATTATTGGAACATGTGCTTTAATGTGTTTTAATGTCATGTTTTCCTTTAATTGTGTTATATTGTAAGAATGCTCTAGAAATAACACTATTAAAGTTCCCTTTCAAAACAAAGATCAATCAAAGAGACAAGCAATTATTTCATTATCCTTAAGAAGCTCATAACATAATGAAAGGAATGTTAAAAATAAACTAAATGGGTGTACTTGATTGAAAGAATAGATCAATCCTAGTGGCTTTTCTCAGGGAGTAAAAAATTATCGAAGATTACGTTTTCACAGCTTTGAGTATATTATGGATTCTCTGTTTCTAATAGTTAAATAAGGAAGAATTTCTTCAGTAATAAACTAAGAATGAAATTAGCAACAGTTGTATCTGAAGAGAAGCAAATACTCAAGATGAAAATCCAAAACCGCAGCTCTGAGAGCAGGTGGGATTAGACGATGTTTGGGTTGACTGAGTCCTCTCCAGCCTGCGTTGGAGAGGACTCCTCATATGACTCCACACCATCCCTGCTGGTAAGCCCTGGAATCCTCTGAAAGGCAACTTTGCAAAACTTTATGGGCCTACTTTTATTTTTTTTTTTCGAACTTTTTGTGATATTGGAACCTTTCAGAAGATCAGATGCTGAGGGTAGAAGCAGTGTAGAGGGACATCAGAGAAAAACTTTTTGTAACAGAAAAGCTTTCCCGAGAAACTGTAAGAAGAAAAAGCTGGACAGGTAGGATATGGATCAAGTGAGGAGACTGTCTCTCTTTTCATCCCTCTATCCAAATCTGACTTCTCTGGCCTGTAGTCTAAAATAAGCAGCACCTGGCAACCACGAGGCAGTCTGGCTGCAGAAGGTGAGGGCAGCTTTGCTGAGCTCCTGGGACGTTTGTCATGTGTAGCCCTGGGGCCAGATGGACTCTGCAGCATGGAAGACAAAGCTCGAAAGAACCAGAAAGAGCAAATTTCACCTTTCACAGGCAGAGGAAAATGCCTTGTTTCCTGTCTGCTTTCCTCAGTGGAGAGGGAAGACCAGATGGAGGAAGAGGGATCTCAATTCATCACCTCTGGGCAGGCCAGGGGAGCATCACTCTGTCCCCTGTGCTCCCTGCCCAGCAGCCATCCAGGACCAGGGGAGCTATCAGAATTGGTTTTCACAGAGTCACTCTGAGGGAGCTGTGCTGGACGCAGCTCCTTGGACATCAGCTCTGAGCTAAACAGCCATCCTCACCAACGTAACTCTCCCAGGGGAATGTGTTTTCACCCCTCACAGCAGCTGGGCTCGTAGTGCCTTCCTACCATTGGTTGGACCCAAGCTTAAAGTTGGAAGTGTTCCAATCTATGCTGCTTACACTGAAAAATTCTAAATAAATACCAGTATCTCCATGAATATTTCTTTATATAGAGCCAAATATGCCATGCACAGAGATAAACTCCAGAGTGGTTTACTCTGTGTGTTGCCTATATTCGAATGTCTCTTCAAAGCTGCTCAGAATTCTTTTAGCTCCTGCTGCTCCCTTTTTCCCAAGCGAAGTGAGGACCGAGAGCAGCTGCCAAGTGGCCATGGCACCAGGTGTGGGAACAGGTGACAGCCCGGGTTCCAGGGCTTTGTTTGTCACACTGACAGCAACGATAAGGGTTTCAGCGTGGCTAAACTGGGTCCTGACTTCCAGAAGGAAAATCCCTCATGGCATCGCTGCATCCCAGCATGGTACCATCATTGGTTTAACCAGTTTCTCAATCTATATAACCAGTTCATCCTGCCTGAGGTGTACGCATCAGTATTTGTTAAAGTAGACTCTTGTGTCTTGTGTTTGCTGAAGAGAAATCTCTGCCTAACACTTTTCATCCTTTCTTTTGCTGTTNAGAAAGATATATTTCTAAGTCATGTTTCTTGCCAGAGGAGTAGTGAACACTAAATGTTGGCTGTAGACAGTGGTAGACTTGGGATTTGGTAGTTAACCAGTAAAAATATTAAAACAGGCAAAGTCTGTCATCATGTAAGAGACAGCTTTCAACTTTACTAAATGTCTTTCTACTTACAAAGTTAATGGAAACCAGTCACAATGATAAAATCTGTGATTGTCTTAAATAGAAAGAATTCTTGGTTCCTTGTGGTAGAAAGAAGACTGGAATTTAAATTCTTGGGCTTTCCCTCCTCATTTTTAATTCCTTTCATTTGATTAAAAGAAATTTTTTTAAATGAGCAGACCAATGCAGGAAGAAAGGAGAAACACACATCTTTGCAAGATAAAACCCCAACTCTTAAAAAAAAAATTACCAAACCATGCAATTATGAGAAATCCAACAGCCCCAAAACATGTGGACCCAGAGCAGATAGAGAAGGTAAACAAAACCTTGGGCAAAAATAGGCAAATGCAGGAATGTTACTGCAGAATGCCTGATAAAAACATGACGGGAGAAACCACCATGAAAACCACTTGCAGCTCGGGAAGAAGAACAGCAACGAGGCAGAGATGGGAGCCGCAGATAACAATGTGTGGAAAATTTCTGAGAAAAATCAGGGAGAAAAATAAGGACAAAGAGGAAATCTAAGATATTCTGGTGTGCTGGAATGCCAACAGAGTAGAGAAAATCATGAGGGAAAGAAAGTGTGAGAACGGGGAGTTGAGAAGTTGTGGTAGCTCTGGAGAACCTCCAGTCACTGACCATCATGAGAGGGGGAAAAACACTTCGGATCTTCTGCCTCACCTTAAACATCTCTGCCTGAAGGAGGAGGCTGGACTCTGACATAGTGCTGCTGTTGCAGCCTTGCTACAGGTCAGGTCTGGAAGAAAACCCCATGTCTCGCTCTCACTTTGTGAGAGAGGCTGTTCTTTTGGCTCTTTTAGGCTGATGCAGCACAATCCATGCTCAGTCCCCTGCTCAGGCTCTGAAAGAGCAGTGGCCCAAATAACAAATAGCTGAGTAGCATCTAAGTCTCACAGGATCAAAACTGAATGGACTGACTCTTGTTGACCTAGAAAAGATAGTATTGGCCCCTGCATGGAAGCCAAAAGGCAAAGTCAGCTGGTGTTTAATGCGGATTTTTGTCTGCCCTCTGGAATACTCTAGAGTGATGAAAGGGGAAGTAATATTTTCTAGCGTATGAAAATTTCTATTGTAAAAATGGTCTAATCTGGTCTGTGCTAGAATGAAGCCATGACTCCCTGATGTTTTACATTAATAAACAAAGAAAGACTCTCATCACAGCAAACATTAGCCCAGTGACCTTCACACCTGCCTGTTCAGACCTACTGGTGAGGTCAGCTCTCGCATCTCCCAGTCTCTCAATGTTCTTCTGTCTTAATTTGATGTATTGGAGGCTGTGCCGGTTTAGCCAAATTTAGAAATAAATCTTCCAGGAGAGAGGATAGGTTACAAATCATGTAACCCCATGATAGAGGCTTTTTGTAGTGCAGCTTGAAGGATCCTGAGTCTAACCCATGTCAATGACGAAAAGGACTGGAATTAATCTCCATGAGCTTTGCCAGTGTGGTTTAACCACGAGGTCACTAACAGGTTATCAACTGGGTGCATTTTTTCATTCATGGAGAAATAGAATCTCCAGTGAGTGGGACTGTGAGAAACTCCAGGGGATGATTCATGCCCCCCTGAAGCAGGTACCTACGGTAGGTGAGTCAGGGTGCCTGGTTGCTTCTCTCTTCACAACAGCAGCCTCAGGATTTGTTTAGCTTTAAACATCCAGCTCGCACATGGCTCATGCTCAATTACAAAGAATCACCCAGAGGACTTTGACATGTTTGGGTCAGGCCCTACAAGGTAATGTGCATTTGGAAGAAGAATTTGCTGGGAAAAAAGTCATTTAAGCCCTTTTATTTGGAGGAACGTCTGTATGGCTGCTTCTCCAAATTAAAAACTTTCTTTCGGTCAGGGTAGGGGAACCATGTTGGTTCTAACAGTACGTGGGGAAGATTTCTCAGTCCAGGCTAGAATTGTTATGGAAATGAAGAAAGTACCCCAAACGCAAGAACTGAAAGCCACTGCAGTCATAATTGTTCCTGCTGGAAGAACCTGAGCTCCGTTTGTGAGGCCAGAAGAACATCTGAAAGCCAAAGACACAAACCTGTCGAAATGGCATTTACCAAACCTGTGACTTGTCTTTGTCTGTCTTCTTCCTGATGCTCTCCTGCATTGAACTGAGCTGTATCTTAGCAGCGTTAATGTTAAAAAGTTAAAATTTGCTGGTTACCTGTGCAAAAGTTTTAATTTGACTTTAAAAAATACTTCAGCAAGTGGTCAAGTGTAGCTGGCACACACTTATGCTGCAATGTAACTCTTAAATGATTCCTCTTAAATGTTTAACTTAGTCATTCCAGGCAATTTTGAGAAATATTGATAGTTTTACTAGTTTTTAGTAGTAATGGACAGTACATAATTACTAAAAATGTAATATTTTTACACCTGTGTTCTTTTATGATAGTGTTACTCCTGTGCAAAATTAAATGTCAGTAAGAGTTATTCTAAAATGCAATTTTAAATAAATGTATTATTACACTGAGGAGGTTATATGGTGATTTAATATGGTGACTAGTCACACCTGAATAACTAAAGAGTTTGTTTTTACAGGGAAGCACTGCATTTACTAAAGCGAGGGAAAAGTATTTTATTACAAATAGATTATCTTGGTGCTTTCGCTCAGTTTGGTGCAAAACTTCATGTAGAAGCTGGGATTTGACAGAAGTGTAGCTGGGGAGAAAATAAAAATTAAAAAAAAAAGCAAAGGAAAACCAAGTAAAAAGTTATCAAAGCAAGGTCACTAAACATGAAATGCTGTGGAAGAGAGCAGCCAAGGCCCTTCCTCCACAGCTGTGGGTCCGTGCTCTGCACCAGAACCCCGCAGGGTCCGGCAGCAGCAGGATCAGGGACAGCCCGTCCCGCTTTGGGGTGAGATGGGCAACTCTGCAGGGCTGGAGCATCCCCACCACTGCCAGCAGTCTTTGGGCTGCTGGACTCTCCACCCACTCTCATTTGTAGGGATGGAGAATTTTTGTTAGCTCATTTTTAAAATTCTGTTCAATCCATGAGCACCAGGTGCCGAATGAATGTGAAAGAACATTGTATTTTTTAATCCAGAAATTTCTGGAAGGAACCTAATTTGCTGACATTGGAAATTCAAAAAATCTGTTTTGTGAGTACGTGGTTAATTGGGGTTAATTGCATTGCTGAAGTTCTTATTCTGACTGGGAAAGGTTCTGTTTTCTTCATGGGTCATCTCAGGGCTGGAAGGCAACTTTGTCCACAGATATGTCCACTGTGTCCTCTTTGTGAGGAGAGAAGTGTGAGAGGCTGCACGACTGAACCACAGACCACAATGTGTGTCATTTACATCCTCCTTTTTTTTTCCTTTTTTACCTACTTCAACATACAAAAACTATGCAGGAAGTATTGGGAACCTCAGACCAATAAAAGCAGAAAGATTGAGTGTATCTCGGTGTAATAGAAGAGTGTGCATTTCATTCTACAGAAAATTGTCCTGCTTTCTCCTGAAACGGCCTCTGTAATTTTTTTATAACTTCCTTATTTTCCATCAGTGCAGTTTCCGTTCTTTGCTGATTTCTTGCATCAGACTATTCACTAGATAGGAGGATGTAAAAGGGAATTAAAAAATAAAGAAGAAATAAGGATGTGTTCCCAAAGACAGTGAAAACAATGGGAGTCAAAGAAACTGGCATTGACAGAGGATTTTATTTCCCTCAGGAGAGTAAAAATGATCCTAGCCAAAATTTTATAAAACAAAGATTCCAGTAATAAGTCCAACACAGCAGAACATAAATTGGTGTCACATTTAGGTTCTTCCTTCCTTTCTAACAGTGGCACACACCTCAGATTATGTTTGATGAGTAAGGTAAAAGTTGTCATTATTGTAATAACTGCATATAGCATGGTCTTTAATCTTGCCATGGGATTTTAGGCTGACTACTGTACATATTGCTTCTGACTGCTAAAAGCTGAGGGTAACCCCTAAAAAAGATTAAATCTCTCTTTTTTTTTTTTAACTTTGGAAATTACAAACAGAAGAGCCTGCGATGTAGAGACACACACAGAGGGAAATGATCTGAGAGAAGCTTTAATAAGCTAAATAGGTTCAGCCTAATGTAGATTCATGTCTTCATTAATTTAGTGGATGATTTTCAGAAGAGTGAGCCTCTCTTCCTCTGGAGTAGGCAAAATGCAGCTAAACTCACCCCCTGCTGATTTGCTGTGGGTAAAATCATCTAGAAATCACTTAATCTGAAAGGAAAAATCCTCTTAGGTATTTTCCCAAGTACTTCCTTGAATAGGCTAAGCGTAGGCAATCGTATATGGAAGATCGCGGTTTAGCTGAAGATTTTCCTACAGCACAGCCCCAGCCCTGCATCTCTTCCCCTCAGCTGCACACGATGGCTCTCCCTCCTCTGGCTTTGGGAAGGGGCACCGGCTCTTCGTGCTCCAAGGAGCTGACAGCTGGAGTTCAGATTCAACAAATCAAGTTAGAGGAAATCTCACGGGAGGGAGCTGTCACATGGGGTCACATAAATGAAAAAGCAGCACTCAAGAAGCAGGCGTGTCTCAGGTGCCAAAGAACTGCTCCTGAGGAGCTGACTGAATGGTAAGAACCCCCTGTTTCCATCCCAGCTGCTCCACGGTGCCCATTCAGCAATAGCAAGCCCCCACGTGCCAGCTGCCCCTGTGACATGCAGAACAAGACAGGCAGGGAGGGAACCAGAGCTCCAGCCCAGTCCATCACCCCAGCATCCTGTGTGCAGTGCAGGATGTGCTGGAGCTGCAGAAGGAGATTCAGGGTTGTATAAAACTGGTTTAAAAAAAACCCCCAAGACATATTCTAGTATGGCAATAATACACACCGGCTAAGGAAAATTTAATGCAAAATAACAGTTTGCTCAGGTTTTTTTTTTATCTTCTTTGGAACCATTCAAATTTGGGGAAATGGCTGCCTCTGCACTGTAATAGTTTTAGGGTTGGGTTTGTTGGGCGGTTGTGGTCAGGAAGGTTTTGTTTGCAGGTGCTGTGCCATACGTCTGAAGGGAATTCTCTGCATAGGGTACTTCATTCTCCTGATTGCACTTTGAGCATAGAAAGTGCACTAAACCACATGAATTCACTTAAATAAACAGGTCCTGTATCTCAGTGGTAATCTAAGTGCTACAAACTCTGTTCCTTAACAGCAGCCTAACTCTGACATACTTTCTTTTGGAAAACTGGATTTCAGAAATGGATGTCAATTTCCCAAGTACCAAATATTGCTCTTGCAATGAAACACTTTTCTTTTTCCTTTCTTTCCTTTTTTTCCCCTCCCAAGGCTTTTTAATATATCCCTTGATTAAAAGGTGTCACATTTCAGTATTGATTACCCATGCAGCTTGTAACTGATTTTATTATTTTTTAGTTTCATGGTTTTAACAGGATGCAGGACCTCTGCATTTGGAGGCTCAGTAAATCCCTACAACATTCTATTTTATTGCCAGGATCTTTTTTTTCTGATTTCTTATTCGCTGAAAGTGGCCAAAAAGTCATTTAACTGTAGTACTTCCCTACAATGAGATAAAGATATTTTTCTGTGCAATGCATACTCACATGATAGTCTTTGCTACATGACAGTGAGGCAGAGATCTTTGGTGGGATCTTATATGGGAATTTGCATGTGATGATTTTTGTTTTGTTCTAATTTGATCAGGGTAAAGACTTTTTACCCTTTAGTGTATTTGTGTCTGGAATCTCTGCATCTCTTGGCAGCAAAGTTGGTGCCGTGGATGAACTGGTGAGTTAGTATCAGCAGTGAAGAATGAGACTTCCTTTCTCCTCTCACAGTCTTTAAGTGGTGTTGCTGGTCCAAATCCATTAATGGTTTTGCTACCATCCTCCAGCAATGTGGGAAAAGAAAAGACAAAGACTATTCATGTCAACAAGGATTCGGGGAGGGGGGAAGGAAACAAAACCAGACCAGGCTTTCATAATCAAAGAACTGTCTCTGTCCTTATATAGTGTAAAGCAGGATAAAAAATGAAATGTATTTAGGATTCCCCAGCAATAAATATGCCTGTAGTCTGAACAACAGCATCAGTATACACAAAGATAACTGACATGCCATTTTAACTGCACATTTCGGTTGAAAATAGTTTTGAGAACTCAACAAAAAACCTCCCAGTCTGAGGCATACAGAGCTTGTGTTCACACTGCCACATGATGGATGCCTAATGGTTTCCTCCAGACAACCAACCTTAAAATATCTTAGACCTTATTGTGTTGGTGGTGTTTATAGTTTCTACTGCTGTCAAGCCTAAGAGCCGAGGGCCACAATTGTGCTGGGAATGGCAGAAAGAGAGCAAAAACCAGCATTTCCCAGATGCTGCAGTCTAAGCAGAGCCTCATCTGTCACCTGTTCTTTCCTCTAGCTGATGGTTTGTGTTTTCTCCAGCCTGAGTCTTCAGTGAAACCTCTCTGAGGTAAGAACAATTTGTTTCTGACATGTCTGGGTGTCACCGGCTTTTAAGGGGTTGTTGAATGAATAAGCAACAATACACTGAGCAGAGCTTTATATGTGCTTGTTTGGGTTTTTGGGGTTTTGAGAGTTTGGGATTTTGGGGGTTTGGTATTTTTTCTCGGAGGGGGAATGGACTCCAGTGGCTTTTGGAATATTTACACTCAGCTGGGTTTTTTTGGAATCCACAAATACAAGCCATAATAACCAATAAATTATATTTTCTGTGCTGTTGTGTAATTCCATTGTAATTCTCTGGAATTCTATTGAAATTCTTCTTGGAGATGCCTCTGTCCTTGGCTGGATCTGGCCAAGGAATTGAATGTGGGCTAGTGAGGAGCATTAATGTGGTGGTGGAACATGTCCATCCGCTCTATTGTGATTCCAGGCAGCCAGCTTCTTTTTCAGTGTCTCACTTAAAGGCTGTGGCACTTGAATGAACCAGCACTAGAGTCAAGCAGGGTGCTAGAAGCCAATTCACCTTCTGATACCTGACTTGTGGAAAATATTGTCATAGAATCACAGAATCATCGAGGTTGGAAAGGACCTTCAGGATCATCCAGAGACCAACCATCCCCCCAGCACTGCCACTGCATCCCCTAAACCACAAAGCCTCCCCTGGCCCCTGGAGCTGCTGGTTATGAGGAGAAGGTTGAGCTTCTCCTGGAAGTAGAGGTGTTCACTCTGTTCCTACCACCCTGCTTTCATCTGACTACTCCAGGCAGTGGCTGCTTAACCCAAAAACTCTCCACTGCTCCCCGGGCAGCACTGGGAACCCCACTGCCAGGGTTAGAAACACCAGCACCACTCTTCCCTCAGCACAGCTGCAGTGAAGTTGATTCCTTTAAAAATGTGATGCAGGCACGTCTTTACCAAGTACCTGAGAAATGAAGGCAGAGAAATCCCTCTGCTGACTCCAACCTGAGGCCAGTGCTTGCTTTTGGTGCTGTGATTTGGGGGGCACATTAGTCCCTTTGGATGATCTCTTGCATGAAGCCCCATCCCCGCTCCTGGCATGGCCAGCCCCACCTCCTGAGCTCTCCCCTGCCTGATTCATGTGGCAAACTTCAGCCTAAATTGCTCTCTCCAGATTTTTGCTGCCTGATTCTGCCCCTGCCCACTATGTCTTTTACTAAAACTGCCTGTGAGTCGCTCAAACCCACAGTCTGCTTCATTTCTTCACTCAACCCTGTCATGATCAATTTTTTCAGCTACTTTGAGTTTTCTGTGGAACGTGTGCCAGTTTTATTTCCAAGAATGCAACATCACCAACATTTTTCAGTTATTCAGATAGGTTTTAGGCTGTCATCATCTCCTTCTCCCTGGAAGGAATTACACACACTAGCCCTACCTCTGGTCCCGCTGACACTAATGTGATGACATTGACTCTGCAGAGGTTGCTTCCAATTTCAGCAGGAAGGAGAGAGCAGGATCCATCCCTACTACACTGCCTCTCCTGCCATGTGGAGCAATGCTGAGCTGCTCAGTGCATCTGGTTTCAAAATAAAACCCTTTACAACAGACAAATATGTTAAACCTTTGAAAGACTTATTTCCAGGTTTCAACAACATTCTCTTCAGAAACGAGCACTTAATGGAGTTCATTTAAGGTTGTTGAAGCCACAACTTGCTGTCAGCACTATTTACCACTTCAGTGGCTCAGCTAGAGCCTCAGCTGTTGTGAGCCAGTTCAGTGCTAATAACGGAGCCCTCCTGATTTACATCAGCTGAAAATCTGACCGAGCTTCTGCCAGGCTGACAGCCTTCCTCTGCTGGGTTCCAGTAGCTGTTTACACGCTCACTCAGTGCAGACAGTAGTAAAAGCAGTTTTCCTTCTGACACTCCTGTCTGTGCCCTATTTTTAATGTAAGACCAAACAAGCGTGGCAGATGCTCCGGCGTGGTGTCCTCCATTGACTGGGCACTTCAACTGGGCAGACACCAGGATTCACTTTCGCAGCCCTGGAATGCAGCTGGAGCAGCCCATCAGTGGTGCCTTGTGTTCCTCTCTCAAGGACTGCATTCAGGGTCTCTTCTCTCCAGTCGTTTGGGAACTGATGGACACAAATCTCCATCTCTCCCTGCAATCCCAGCTCCTGCACTCCTGGGCTTTGCTTGCTGGGCGGAGAGGAGGGACCTTCGTTTTTTCAATCATTACTTTTTAATTCTATTTTCCAGGAAGAACAGCTCAGTTCCTTTGCATCCACTGGGCTTCTTACTCGCTGCTGCTGTAATTTCCACTCCTGCTCCCAAATCAAAGAGCCATGGATCTTGCCAAAGCCATGGCACTGGCTCATTTCCAGTTATGCAGGTTAAAATTATCAACATTTTTTTACTTCACGCCTTTTGTCATCTTCCAGGGTTCTGCCCTGGCTAATGCTGCGTCTGAAGCCTGTAAAAAAACTGTATCATCAACTCACAGAGCCAAAGCCCTGCAAAATGGCAGCCATCTGCTTCATGGTGAACTGGCAACACCCAGTAGGCTGAGAAGTGGATGATTTTAGTGAATAAAACCACAATGCCTTCTGTCATTTTTTTCAACAGTAACATTAATTTTATTATCTTTCCTCACGGTTTGCCACAGAAATTTGTTGAGAGCCATCAAGGGAGGATTTGACCCTCTGAGTTATTAGGGTGATAAAATGTCAGTTTACACCTCCTGCAGGAGCCCAGGTTTTTTAGCAGTGGGGAACGACTGCTTACAGGCTGATCCAGACATCCTCGTTTGGAGGGTACCGAGGGAAAGTTAATTTCCTGTTAGCTCCACCACTATTTAGTAGGTGGAGAATGGTGGCATCACCCAGCAGGTCATGCTGGGGGACTGGATGGAGCAGAGGCCACTGTGAGCTCCGGGACATCACACCAGAGGCCCTGGGGGAGCACTGAGCTGTCATCTGGGGGAGAGAGAGCTAAAAACTGGCCTGGGAGCCAATTCAGCTCTTGGAGAGGAGAAACCAGGGTGCAAAGAGATGGGGAGATTTGTTAATGTACCACATGGCCCCAAATCAAAAAGTTGAGAGGCAGTTCTTTGAGACTGCCAATATCAAAATATTTCAAAGAGAAAAGAGTGAAATCCACAAATACGTGTGATTAGCTTAATAATAAGAGCACGGCATTTGTGGCTGTGCCTTAATTTTCCTTCTGAAGGGTTCATTTTACCATTTCGAAAGATACCTTTCTCAAAAAAACTTCACTGTAAAAACAAAAATCTGAGACTTCCTTTTGATTGCATGCTTCCCTCAGATGGAGCGTTAAAGGAAAGTGCTGTATATACCATGAAAAAACTGTGAGGGCTGACAACAATACATCTTGCTTAGAAGAGCTGCTACCACCACAACATTTGTGATTTCTGAATTTAATTTTAATGTACAGATCTCACCCTTCTGTGTCAGTTTTTAAGGGCATGTCAGGATATTGTGCTCCAGCACTGTATGTTAATGGATTCCTGCTTCCCTCCAGGAAAAATGGAATATTTCTTCTCTGAGCTTTCACGCACTCTTCTGCCAAGTCAAAGCAGAAAGGAAAAACTGTGTACAATGTTTTATTAGGCCAAATGTCAATTTGTTTTTCTGAAATCTTTACCAATCTCCCTGGCATTTAACATTTAAACAGAGGGGGAAAAAAGGCAGAGAAATAATAAGGCTTTCATTTCAGTCAGCAGTGCCTGAGACATCCAACAGGCCATGGTACATGGAGCCATATTTCTCTGTTATATACGAAGGGCGGGGCAGTGAAACATGCTCAAGAAGGTGCACAGCATCTGGGTAAAAAGGAAAAAGATAGAATCGCATTGCATTTTTGAGCCTTTTAAGCCATCTTTCATTAATTTCTGCTGAATCTGGCTAAAGAGAGCACACCTCTCATTTGGTCAGATCTTGGTCTTGCCCTCAAAAGATGAGTTTTTTCCATGTATGAAAGGATTTCAGTTTCTACCTCCCTTGGAAACCTTCACACATTTCCAGCTCACTAGAAAACACAGCATGAATGTGAGCTGAACATTTTACATTTTAGCATTGTTTGATATTTGAAACAAATCAGCCTGGACGCCTTGGCCAGCCAGGAAAGCCCAGCTGAGTCAGGTATTTCATTTGACATAAGAGCCCAGGAGTTTGTAAACTTCATTTCCGATGCAAGGGCCACTGCATGATCACCCCACTGAGAAACACTCCCATCTCCTGAATCCCAGCCTCCCACAGGAGCTCTCCTGGCCACAGGCAAACTGGATTCTGGCCATACCCTGTATAAAGTCTGGGCACCCCAAGTGCCACCTCTGCCCTCTGAACATCGATGCTGTACCTCAGTGAAGGCCAGTGCACACATCCAGACTCCCGCCTGTACGAAAAGGGTGCAGGGCTGCTCTGTGCATGTCCAGCTGCCTCTGGGGTTCAGCTCCAAGGAAAACACTGACTGTCTGTCCAGGGAGTCCCTTTGATAGAAGAGACACAGAAACAGGTTTGCTTTTTGTATCCTGAGGGCTGTGGAGAGACTTGGATAAGCAATGCTCCTAAGTATTTAACACAAGGACTAGTATCTAATCCAGATTTGGTTTTGACAGGGACAGCTCTGTGCCCACACTTACCTGTCAGCAGGATTTGTGTCATATTAAGAGTATGCCCAGCAAGACTCAGTAGTATCAGCTGCAGATTTAAAGTGACTTCTATGAGTTGTAACTCTTTTGTATTTTCAGTGTCACTGTTTTTAAGCAGGAAAAGGAGCCTGGATTTTACTTAAAATGTCTTTACTGCAGAGGATCACTGTGTTAGCAGCCTCTGGATCACTTTTGTCCACTGGGTATTACAAAGGGATTCATTTTGGGACCTTAGCCCATGTCAGGGGTGTGTCTGGGAAACAGAATTCATCCTGTTTCACCGTGAGCATGACACAGGCTTTTTGCATTAATGCCATACCCAGATAGTGGATTCTTCTCAAAACACCACTGGGCTGTTGCCATCAGTTGTTCTGAAAATAGGCTCCATTACCTACCAGACCTAACAGCCCTCTTCCTGTTGGACTGTGAATTGCTGCTGCAGGAACAGTTCTTTCCTTGCCCCTGGAAAATGGGGCCTTGCTGCTTTGCCTCTTGGTATTGAGTTCCCCTGCTGTCGAGAGGGCACTGGGGCATCTCAGTGACAGCACAACAGAACAGGACAGCACAGAGTGCAAAGTAGCGTATCTGTTCACTTGCCCATGAGTTATTCTTCCTGATGCATAGGAACATTTTTTCCATTAAGCTCCAGTTAAAAGTCTACAGAACCCTTGCACTGAAATCCCAAAGAAACCTGAAGTCACAGATCAACTTCTTAATTTTTTTCCAGGGCTGTGAAAGCAATAACTCATCAGAGGGAGGTTAGAGGTATTTGAAAGTAAGAGATTCACCCTTTTTCTTCATCACTGCTGCCTCCCCCTTCCTCCTGCCCATCTAAATGAGACGGCGGTGCCAGGTCTAAAATCAGCCTTCAGGGAGGGCAGGGGCAGACATATCTGTGCAGCTGAGGCACTTCCCTTGATAGAACAGACCCCACCTCATAGGGGAAGAAAGTTTTTCAGAGAGATAGAAGGAGTATACATCAATAACACCACAAGCAAGTATTCACAACTTTTCTTTCGAAACAGCACAAAAATGTGTCCAAAGGATGGAGGTGCTCCTTTGCCTAATGCTTTACCTTTCTGAAATTATTTCATCCAAAAGTACAACTTCCTAAAAAGAGCTTTTTGCCCAACTCAGATCTTTTCCATCTGGTGTGGTCTGTGCAGGATCCATTCATTTTTGAACCCTCCTGGCTATTAGCCCAATGAAGTGATCTGGCTAGGATAAAAGAAAATGGTGAGTTTACATTTCCCCCTTCTGGCATTCTCACACTCTTCTGTATTTTTAGTAACAATCCTGTTTATAGAAGAGAGGTTCCTAAGGAGATACTGTATGTTGGACAGAAAGAATAGCCATAGGCAAAAAGTTGACTTGAAATATATTTCAGCAGATATTTATATTCTAGTTAACTCAAAATTTTCTCATAAAATATCCGCTTTTCTCTACTCAGGGGAGGAAGAGATCATTTGAGGAAAAAAATATTTATTTCAGCCTTTTTTTTTCTGCTAAAAATACCCCTGGATTTGGCCAAAAGAAAAATATATTCAACAGAACATCAGTGACCTCTCCAATATATGGATAAGTAATAAAAGGATGGCATATGGCCCAAACAGTGTACAATCAAAAAGATCTCTAGGCATTGTTAAAGCCCTGGCTATCACAGGAGATAGGATTGATTCAAGTTCCCTTTCATCTTTTCTTTTTTCTCTGCTTTCAGAACCCAGCTAAAGTATTATCACAGATGATTCAGGGAAGATGGAAAGGTACATCTCACTGGGTTCTGGCAATGAATCCTTTATCACCCCAACAGGAGCTTTTCTGGAATGTCACATTCCTACAGGAGATTAAGAACCACCAGGCAGGAGATGGGGTTAAGCCCCTGTCTTCTCTTTGAGACTTCAAGGCTTGCATGGAGACTTGTGGTTTTCATTCTGCCTTCTGCAACAATGCCAGCTTCGGGTCTGAGTTCAGCATGTGGACCTTTCCAAGGTCTGGAAACGTGAGGATCCTGTGTTTTGGTTGGGTCTCCTCCTGTTGAAAACATGTCATTGCCTTGGGTGAATTGTGATCAATGTGTATTTAATAAACCACAGGGAAGCCTGCAGCTATCCTGTACCTTTCACCAGAGGCTCTGAAAGTACTTCACAAATAAATAGCTGAGTTTTAGAACAACTTCTCATTCCAGGTTTTTGAGATAGTAGGAAAGCCGACGTCCAAGTGGCATTCCCACAATCACACATCAAAACTGCACCAACTTGTGAACACAACTAATACATCCCAGTTCCAGCTCTGGTTTCATTCTCAAACAAGATTTGTTACTTCTGCACTTCTTATTCATCCAAAATTGCCATTACTGCTGGCCAGCAATAGACATGATCATTTACACCAGTGTACCTTTTTATTTTAGCTTGAAACTTCTTCCCCTCTTTAACAGGAACAAATAAAATGGATCAATTTGAGGAATCAGAAGACAAGCTGCACAAGGACAACCAGGAGCAACAGGTCCAAACACCAACTGCACGTTCCAAACCAGCACTGGCTGCTCCTGACCTGGCACATCACCTTTGAGAGTTCCTTTGGAGGTGATAACTGCTGCCGTGCTGATCATAAAGCAAAGAGTGGCAGGATGGGTGGAGAGCAGCGGGCTGTACCTGGAAAAACTGGAAACAAATCCAGTCCTGGTCAAAGCAGATGTAATCTGTGATGAGAGGAGCAAAGCTGAGCACTTTCACAGCAAAAGTTATTTTGTTGTTGTTCTCTGGGGCCTGAACTCCTGCCCTGCCATGTAAGAATGATGTCCAAGGCCAAAGACTTATTAATAATACTCATTAGTTAATAACAACTGTAGTGCTATTGGAAAATTTCAGGTCCCATACTCACAACTTGCTGCCAAGGTAGTCACTTCCCAAACTGACTTCTAAAATTAGAAGCAAACAGGCGCCTTCTAAAGGCAATAAACAGCATTTTAATTGGGCTAAAACCTATAAATCTGTCAGCAGCTAGTTACCCTGGCTCCCCTGTGTGATCAGCAGCTTTGAATGCCCTTCTGGGTCTTTTCCAGAGGGCTATGATGCGATCTGATGCCGTCACAACAAAGGTGTGACCGAACAAGGAATCATGGCCTGGTGGCTCTGTGCTGGGCTCTGGGGCTGACACGCCCAGCTGGGTGTGCTGGAGAGAAGGTGTCACCATAGCCAGGGCAGAGGGACAGCCTCGTGCTGCACAGCTCTGGCTGTGTGGGCTGGGAAAACACGGACATGAACGGGAATTAACACCCTGGGTAATTCTCACGTCAGGGCCACATGAAATGCATATTACAATTCATTTTCCTGAGCTAAACCAGTACATTTGACTCATTTTCTTTGTGCGATGGAAGACTTTTAAAGGAGTTCTCACACATCTCAAAAAGATGCCGAGTGTCAGCCTTGTGATGCAGAAGATGCCATCCAGAGAATGGGTAGCGATGCCGTGGTAGCTTCTCCCTTGACAAGAACATGCTTATAGAAAAATAGACCAAATAAATACACACACCTGAAGGGAGGAGGGAACAACCCTTTTCTGCTTGAGCAATATTGGGAAAAATCATGATACAATCTCCAGAACACTAGAAATAATCAGCAGATCTGTGCTACTGTTTACACTTTGCTCACTTTTTATTTCCCTCCATTTCATTGTTAAGAATGGAAAGAAATTCTTAGGAAAGAAAATTCTTTCTTAAGAAATAAATTTCATTCTTAAGAAATAAAAATTAAATATTTCACTAAACAGAACTGAGTATTTTACTTAAACTATTTTGACTTGAGGCTTTCATACAGTGCAGGAGGAGACAGCCCTTTCCGTGTTTCCCAGCAGGCACACAGCATCACCTGTGCCAGCCCTGCTACAGCCTGGGTGTGACTGGGTGACCTCTCCCAAGCTGTGACCATTCACACCACTGCAAAGCTGATCCTCAACTGCAGATGTGCTCAATGCCAGCCTCCAAAGGAAAACAATTATAAATTTCAGCAGCGTGCCTGTGAAAACAGCTGATTCTCTGGGCCCTTGAAATACCCTGTATTTATAAACAAAGCAGAGGTTTAGTTTTTCTTGTCCTAGAAAAACACAGTGGAACATTTCACCACTGTTTTCTTTCACTTTAATTAGCAAGCAAAGAGGGAATGTCAAAGAGCAATTATACAAAATATATACTGTGCTGATTAGGGATTTCTTTTCTGTAGCATGGAGCAGGCAGCTTGAAGTTCACATTAAATCTCTCTCCCCCTCTAATGAGATATGCCTTATCCAACACAGAAAGATACAATTAACTCAGGAAAGAATGCAGCCACTTTCTCAGGAGGAAAAAACAGAAGGGAGGGAAGGAAGGATTCATGTTCAAAGGTGAAGCATGAAAGGCTGATCCTGCAGATCCTGAGCGTGCATCTGACTCAAAAGAATCATCCTGAGCAGCTCCAGATCTTTAAATAAGCTCACAGTTTAACAAGGCCCTGTGCTGGTCCTGAACACTTGTGGGTTCCAGGGTAAATCACCTCTCTTTCTGTGTGGAAGCGCTTAGACCATTTGCCTCCACCTGCCTAGGCAATGGTTGTTTGGGGACCAGGAAATCAAAGAATTAGGAGACTGAACAGGGGCTTAAAGGGACCCCAAAGGCCACCACTACCTCTGTGCTCTCTGGAGACTGAATAGCTTGTGTTGGTCCTGGCTGACATAAAGCAGCTCTGGGAAAGCTGGAGAGGGACCCTTTACAGGAGCATGCAGTGATAGGACAAGGGGGAATGGCTTGATCTTGCAGGAGGATGGATGTAGATTCGATATTAGGAAGAAATTCTTAGCTGTGACACAGGTAAGACACAGGAACAGGTTGCCCAGAGAAGCTGTTGACACCCCACCCCTGGAAGTGTTCCAGGCCAGGTTGGACGGGGCTTGGGAGCAACCTGGGATAGTGGAAGGTGTCCCGGCTAATGGCAGGGGAGTGGAACCAGGTGATCTTTAAGGTCCCTCCAAGCAAAT
The DNA here is from genome assembly GCA_013400655.1 of Mystacornis crossleyi. Taxonomy (NCBI): domain Eukaryota; kingdom Metazoa; phylum Chordata; class Aves; order Passeriformes; family Timaliidae; genus Mystacornis; species Mystacornis crossleyi. Next base: position 22,930 of record VYZQ01055490.1, read on the forward strand.
CGTTCTGTGATTCTATGATACTGCGATCAGCCAGGGCCGGCTGCACGTTGGCCACCCCACTTCCTGCAGGGAATGGAAGTTCCTGGAGGCTGCCTACCTCGCACCTCAGCCCAGCCTTACTGCTCATTTTTATTACTTCAGGGTGTTTTGGGATTTTTTTCCCCGTGACATTTGTTATTATTTTCGTTTGAGGCTCAGCGTTCCTCTCTCCCCTTGCCCTCGGCGGTGGGCAAAGGGTCCCGGTGCCAGAACCGGGCTGGAGCGTGTGCTCCTCCAAATCCCTCCTCAACGGCTAGCGGGGTCACAGGGGAAAAAAAAAAAAAAAAAAAAGGCAAAAAACAAAACCGCCAAACCCAGCAACAGCCCAGGAGCATAAATTGGACCCAGAAGGACAGATGTAGACTGAGCAGGAAGCGCTGGCCCGAGGCGAAATGAAACAGCTGTTGCCATTGTTCTGTCTCTGCGCGCTCCGCGGCCGGGCCGCGGCAGCAGCTGCTCGCAATTACCGCACATGAAAGGGGGGCACGGGATTAGGCGAGTGACGAAAAAGCGAGGGGACCGCGAGATTTATCACCCGGCGGCCGAGCAGCCCCGCTCCGGACCCGCCCGCGGGCAGAGCCCTGCTCGGCCCGCACCGAGCCCCGGGAGCGCCGGGGGCTGTGCCCAGCTGGTGGCTGGCACAGGCGAACGACAAAGTCGCGGCCATCTACACCCGGGGATCTGCCCTGGGGAAGCCCAGAGCCGCCAGCCGGGATCCGCTCGGGTCAATTCTTGGCGTGATCCCCTCCCGAGGGATGCCACCGGGACCGGGGGCTAACTGAGCTAAGCCTATGGACAGATTCCATCACCTCTCTGTGCACGAGCAGGAAAACAAGCAAACGAGATACAAGTTTAACATTCCTTGTGAAATTACTTCAGCTCTTCCGCATAATCAGAGTCGTGAAATTAAAATAAAATAAAAATAAAATTAAAAAAATAAACCCTCCCAGCTTTCTTTTTGCAAGGAGTGATGAGCATAAGAAAGGTTTTTTGGAAGGTGGAGCATGTGTTTGCCATCTTCGCTCCTGATATGGAAACCATATGCTTAAATACCCCACCAAACATACGCAATATAACACTCTTTTTTATTAAAGGTGGTTTTATTAAAGCTATCCACCTTCCATCCACTGGTGACTCCCAAAGAGGTCACATATTCCTCATTGCAACTATCAATACGTATTGGGGGTAAATTAAGCTCTAAATAGACTGTTTCTGATTATTACTGCCAAGGGAGCAAGAGGCCGTCTTATTTTCCCTCACTGATAAATTAAAAGAACTGTAATGGGTGATTTCTGCAACCTGTAAAAGAGCAACACCATCTGTGACTCATTTAGTGTCGTTCTAAAGAAAATTTATTTTATTAATTTGGGCAGAGTATAAAGAGAATATACTTTTTTATTTTAAAACTCTACTGCTAAAGAGAGAGAAGCAGCAACGGATTTGCCCCATCCCTGGAAGTGTTGAAAGTCAGGCTGGATGGAGCTCTGTGCAACCGGACCTAGTGGAAGACTTCCCTGTCCACGTGATGGGGTTTGGAACTAAGTAATCTTTAAGGTTGCTCCCAACCCAGGCCGTTCTACGACTCTAGAAGAAAACCCTGACTCAGAAAAAGTATTTTGCAAATTAAAATTGCCTAAAGTGTTATTAGAAGTGCAGAAGCTCCTGCCTTCCTCTTAACTTTGAATCTTTTTGTCCTGGCAACTAGAAGATGTCAACATGAGATGGCTTTAACTAAGTTCCATATCATTGATGAACGTATAGATGAAAAGTAAAACATGAAAAAAGCAGAACTGAGATTGAGGCTGCTCCACTGCTCCTCTCTTTGGAGTCAAAAGGAGCCAACCAGCAAGCCCCCTGGTGTGATCCTTGCAAAGACCCATATGAGATTGTTTCCTTCAGGCTGTGCAGCCAGGAGCAGCACCACTGTGTCAAATGGGTTTTTAGTTTACACAGCACCCAAACACACCAACAAAGAAGAGCAGGGAGAAAGATGAGGGAGAGAGGATGGCAATTTCCCATCCTTCAAACCAGAGGTGATGGTAGCAACCACAACGTGACCACCTTTGTCTGCACTGACAAGCAGGAAGTGGAGAAAATATCAAAAGCAAGTGGAAATCAAAAGGATTAAGATACTGAAATTCTTCTGTTTTGCCACAGGCTGTCACCCTAGCTCCACATATCACTCAGCCAGACAGGAACTCTGTCCAAAGCAAAGAGAAACAGTGCTAGAAGTCTGGAAGCTTGCTCCTCTTGAAATTTAATTGGCCTGCAGGTTGCCCACAACCTCAACTCCCCTGCTTGTAATTCAGAGAGTAATATTAAATGCTAACAATAATAAATAATTATTAAAAAATACATTAATTTTTATAAGTGATGGCAAATTCTGTGGGGCCTGGCTTGTCGAGAGGGGTCTGCCTCAACTCTGGAGTGCCAAATGACATCTTTACTGCTGCAGGGTTTGCACTTGGGCAAAGATATTGTTTGCTCTTTGACACAGGCTAAATTGCTTTGGACTGCTTAACCCCTGTGCAAAGACTGGGCGTTTTCCACGTGTACTGCTCCAAGGATCTGGGTCCAGCAGCATTAAGTACCTCTGAGCATCTGAATCTTCCTTACAATCTGTGACTCACACAACTGCATTTTTTGTCACCACTAACATCAGCCCTGAGCCAGTCCCGTGCGAAATTGTCCATCTTGCACACCCAGCATGTGCCACCTGTTCCTCTGCTGGACACGTCGTGAGTCAGTTGGGTTGGAGCCCTGAAGGCACTCAGGTTGCTCACTGCTCTTCCAACATTTTGGACAAACCGCCCCTTTCCAGATGGAAAGACTGTAAAGATAGTGCTATTTTCATAACTTGCTGTGGAAAACATGGACAGACCTCAAAGCTGTAAATGAGAAGAGAGGGAAATGCGTGAGTTTTTTTAGGGCATTTGAGAAACCTGAAAGGAAGTTGGAGCCAGGTGGGGGTTGGCCTCTCCTTCCAGGCAACCAGTGACTGGACAAAAGGACACAGTCTTAAGCTGTGCCAGGAGAAGTTTAGGTTGGACATTAGAAAGAATTCCTTCACAGATAGGGTGATTAGACGTTGGAATGGGCTGTCCAGGATGGTGGTGGAGTCACCATCCCTGAAGGTGTTTAAGGAAAGACTGGACATGGCACTGAGTGCCATGGTCTGGTTGACACGGTGTTCGGTCATGGGTTGGACTTGATGGTGTCTGAGGTCTTTTCCAACCTAGACCTGTGGTTTCCAAAACACAATAATGCAATGTTTGCTCTTTTGGGAAAAGGTCAAAAAGCTGTGAAATACTCATCAGGATATTTCATTGTTGAAAATCCATTTTGTTAAAATACATCAAAAATGTTGGTTTTCCTCATTGATGGTAGTTTGATTTGTGCCTAGTTTACTAACAGCTAGAGCCATCCTAAATTACCCAAATATCATTATTTCACTTAGTGGTCAAATTTTCACAAATCCCTGGCCTAGCTGTGACTTCTGCAAAGAAAGATTTGATGATCCCATGATGCCTTTTCTTTCCTTTTGCCACAGAGGAGCTGCAGTGCCAGGTCTGGGGCTGCTCAAACCATTCAGCTCTGGTTTTCACAAATAAACTATTCTTGTTTGGCTTGTTTTTCTAAGTGGCTTTTTACTCTGAGCTGTCCTGGTTTTGTGAAGTGGAAGTTCACAAACAGGGGGATAGGGAGGGATTACTTGATGTGTTTCTCTAAACCTGATATGTAAAAAGGGGTTCCATTGGTGCAGGAGGAAACAATATATTTCGTAGTGATCACCTAATCAGGCTTTTCCAAAGTGGCTCTGGAGCTACAAGAAAAGAAAGAAAAAGATTTTATTTTGACTTTGTGGTAAATAGCTTTGATTTGGGAATGATGTATTGTGAAGTATGTTCATGGTGGCAGCACAGGTTCCTGCCCTGTGAGATAACCATGTTGTGTATTTCTTTATTTCACACTGCACGTGGGGAAACCTCTGTCTAATTTTTGCAGCTGCGTCTCCGGTGTAAGGCTACTGATGTCTGAATTTGCAGGTGATGTAATGGCTTGGGGAATTAAGTCTTATTTTTTCCTTCCTCTTTACCTCCCTCTATTTGCTTTATTTTGTTTTGAGCTATATGAGCCTTATGTCAAATATCCCACATACACACTCATCACTGGGGCAGCTTTAAGCACAATCCATGGGCATGTCTGGGCACCGCATTAATACATCTTCTTGTTGTCTCTCTGTAGATTATCCTCTGTTAGTGTAATTTATAACTCCAGCCCTTTGTGTACACGCTTCCATTCTGAAAATGTAATATCACTGCTAATTAAACAGTGGTTTAAGAAGTCAGCTGATAGCTCCTCACAGCATCTAGGAATTAACCTCACCTGGGAGCAAGCTGCTGGTTGAGGCTCAAGTGAAGCTTAGATAGAGGTGGGGAAAAGCAAAGACATCAAAGAAGTAGTCACCAGCAAAACCTCATCCTCCACAAATTCTAGGTGTGGAAATGTTTTTCAGCCATAGGGATCCTCCCTCCACAGGATTTCCAAATAACTATAATCATCAGAATTCCCTCTTTCACCTCCCTCTGGCCTGATTATCTCATCTTTCTTATTTGAACTCGCTTGTTACGAGCAATACATTCACTCCTCTCCTCTTTATTACTTTGATCCTAAAAAAGCCTAATTTGGCTCAGATGGTGCTAATTTAGTAACACAGGGCTTAGGGACAGCAGTGGCCTGCTGGGCTGCTTTCACCTGTGAGCAAGGTTTTGTTCCTAATCTTAAAGATCTCCTTGGGATTTGTTTTATGTGTCCTTCCCTGGAGCTCCCACAGAGACCATGGGTCCAAACTGGTATAGGCAGAGGGCAAAGCCGTTTTGATACCTGACCAGTGCTTGAAATTCGTGTAAACTTTGGAATTTTTATATTCAGAAGCCTTCAATTCTTTGTTTGTTTTTTTTTTAATTAAATATACTTCTTAGCAGAAGACATGGAATAAACAAAGAAATCACAACCCAAATTAGGTTCATTCTGAGTAGCCTCATGTCAAAGTCCAGATACCAAAATCACTAATCACTCTGGCTGTAAATTTTAGGATGTTGATAGAGCATATATTCTGTGATAAAGGGTATAGTATGGATATACAGCTGAGATAAGGAGGTGATTTAGTTCCGAAACAGATAAGCAGGGTAAATTTCGAGGGCTACACAGGGAGTTCATCTACCTCTGTGGATGGAACAGTATAACTCCTGAGTATTATTAATGCACCTCAATTCTTTGTTCTCGCTCCTTTTTTTTCCCCTTTAATTTTTTTTTTTTGTTCACAATTCTTAATAATATGTTTGGAAACTGATTAAACTTACAAATCAAGACTTGGGGTTAAAGGCAACCCTGTCTAACTATCTTATTATTTATAGAAAGATTATCATTAAATATCTTGCAGAGAAATTCTGAACCACTGTAGAATCTGAAAGTGAAAAAAGTGCAGGAAAAAATGGCTAATGTGTCTACTTTTTAATTAAATGTAAATATAATTTGTAAGGCTTATGGGTTTTAAACAGAGAAAATTTACTCTGTGTAATTTCCTTTCTGGTTAACCTTGTAGACAGGAGTGTAAGTAGGGTTATTCAGAAGAATTTTGTGGCTATTAAGCCAGTTACCATCTCCAGATCCATTGTTGCAGATCACTTTAGATACGTCCAAGGTTTCACCTGCAGTGAAAGTTCCTAATTTACTGTGACAACATAGTGATTCTGAGCATCAAAACAAACTTTGTTAAACAACCTGGTTTACAGCTTGTTGGAGATGTCAGCAGATTTTTCATCTCTATTGCTGCAGACAGATAACAAGGCTCTGATCCGGACATACCTCATGGAACGGCTCAAATACACAAAAGTGAACTCTTGGTTATTTTATTTTAATGTGACAAGTAAATATAGCCCAGTAACAAACACAAAGGCAGGATAAATAGGTCTGACAATACAGCAATGCCTAAATTACTGCCAGCTTAGTATTAAAAGTTCTGTTGTGGTTTCTGGTTCAAAGAGTCCCATAAAAATCAGAGTTAATTTAAAACTTAGCCATCCATGGGAGTTTTTCTTATTCACACAATACAGGATCTCTTGCACAGGTCTGTTTATATGCTTCAGCTATGGAGAAATTTTCATTTTCATTTCAAGAAAGTACCCATAATCAGTCCAGCAAAGTAATTAAGCATATGCTTAACTGTACACTTTATTTAGGCAGGTGTCCATTACCTGTTCATCATTTCACCTGTCACAGCTTTTGGAGCCAATTGCTTCATTATTTGCTGCCTTTTTAATTTTTTTAAGTAATTAATTCCTGACAAAGTTGTGATACTAGGTTGCAGTAGATCAAATGCTGTAGAACCCTACTGGGTTTTGTACCAGATCGTGATCCAGCCAAAATGAAGAGTCCACTAAGCATCACTGCCTAGAGACACTTGAAAGTCCTGACCTTCCTGTGGAAATCCGTGTAAATCTTCTTTAGTTTCGTCAGGAGTGTCACCTGCCAGTCCCTAACGGGCAGGAGAAGTGAAGGAAGGTGTGCTACCAGCAGGCAAAGGGTCACCAACCCTAGAGAGACACTACAGGAGACCAAATGCAAAGAATTACCAGGCTGATTTACAGATCTGTAGGCTGGTTGTGCAGTGAGCACCCCAGGGACAGTGCCCTACAGCACGGGCAGGTTTCTCAGCTCCAGTAATGGAAGCTATTCTTCGATCAGCACTGCCAGAAATGAAAGATGCTTTCGCCAAATGGGCAGAACAAAACAGCCATTCCCAGCCCATATTCAGTCATGCAATTACTGGCAAGAGACCTCTGGAGCTCTGCAGTCTAAGCTCCAGCTCAGAGTAGGGTCAAAACTGAATTCAGACCAGTTTGCTCAGGGTTTGTTCATCTCAGTCTTGAGAACCTCCAAGAATGGGGATTTCGTAACCTTTCTGGGCCCTGCTCCACTGCCCAGTGAGTCCAGCACCTTTGTGCCATGAGTACGACTGTTCACCTCTAAGAGCAGCCAGACAGATCTTGGTCCAGCTTTCAGCACTTTTGTCTCAGCTTTCAGTTTCCTCCTATTCTACAGCTGCCTGCTGTTCCCGCCGACTGCGCCAGCTTTTCCCAAAACCCTGCTGCTGTTGCTGCTTACTTGTAACTCCTAGCTCACCCTCCAGAACCCTGCAGAAGCCAAATAGTTCCTAAGTAGGAACTGCTGGCCTTTCCCACACCAGAGACCTTTCGTGGCGTGCTGTCATACGGATAACACATGCTGTGTCTACACTGCCAGGAAGCTGCAATTCAGAGCGCTGCTCCCAGCTTGATCCCAGCGGTGGGGAAGTGGCTGGAGTATGTCTCAGGTCCCCAGAGCTCACTGCTGTGTGTCCTTCTCACCCACAGTGGGGTGGGAAGGGGCAGAAGGTTTGGGGATGTGCTGGCCCTGGCGCAGAGCAGGGTGGGACAGTGTGCATACCCAGACCAAAGAGCAGGAAATCTTTCCTACATGGCTTATTTTATTGTAGCTTCTGTGCCCAGAAACACGCCAGGCCTTGCACCAGATTAGTCAGAGGAGGAAGGGAGCTTTGGCAGAGATGGATGCTTCACCAAGTACCTTGTGCTGCTCTTTCTCTTAACCTAACGAGTTGGGGCTTCAGGCAGTGGCTTTTGAAACATTTCCCTGAAACCAGTGACTTTTGGAATGGGATGTTTCCTCCTCAGCCTACACAAAATTTTAAGCCAGGTTCTCCAGGCTTGGTGCACCCTTGCCCTGCTGGAACTTTACCAATGGAGGGAAGCCAGGACCCACCAGCCTGGCTGAGCTCTACAGGGGCTCTGCTCTGGCTCGCCTCATGACAAGAGGGACCCACAGCGGTTGCTTTTTCTCCGGACCTCCTTCTACCAGGGGAAGAAGGGAAAATCTCCATCCCAAGTTGCAGAAAGTTCTGAAAAAGTCCTTTTTCATATCCTGCCCTCCGAAGGAAGCAAGCAGAAAATTGCTTTGAGGAGTCACCAATAGTCTCTGTCCAGCTCAGGGAGGCTCTGCCGCAAAAGGGAACACCTTTTCTCTCCGAGGAGCAGGGAGCCAGGACACAGAAAGGCAAGTTCCCAGCTGCTTGTCTGGAAAAGACCAGCAGGGCTGTTAGGAGAAGGAGGAGGAGGGTGTGGGAGAGACAGAGGCTAGCCTGTGATCTGGGTGTGAAAGAATCCACATTTGAGCAGGATCAATAAAACAGTGCCAAGGCTTGTAACGGAGGGAGCAGAGAATAGGATGGTGGAGAGTAAAAGAGAAGGAGCCCCCCTACAGCTCCTGAGAAGAGAGGGGTAGGTAAAAAGGGAGCTCCGATACCACCAGGCCCACAGGAGACTCAATGGGTTGTCTCATTATTATGGTGAACAGAGAAAGCTCATGAGCTGGGAAAGATAGGAAGCTTTTATTTATTTTTTTTTAAAGAGCACAGCCTCTAGGAGGGTTTTTGCAGCTCAAACGCTTTTATTTTGTGCCAATTACTTATACAGGGTCTGCATTATTCCCGTAATCAGTCTAAATGAAAGTCAAACATGAAAGATTCCTAACAATGAGCTAATTGGAATGCCATTACCATTTAGATTTAATAAGGTATTTGTAATAATAAACTTGCCTCAGTCTATAGAGTTGTCTTATTCCTGCTCAGATCTTGCAAGAGTGTAAGGGTTGACATTTGTCATTCGTTCTGCAAGACATTGGATATAACCTTCAAAATGTTTTAGTCTTGCAGTGCTTAGTAAATGTCAGGGACAGAAACAAAATCTATAGCCTGCTATTGTTCTGGCTGTGTCAAGCTCAGAGTTAACAGGAATTGTGCTAAAGCTCAACAGCAGATTATGTCCCACATATCTTGCTTTATTTGCAGTCTAAACATCTTGTGGTTTAGAATGAGTTACTCAAAGTCCTCTTATGTAGCTTCATTCATTATTTGCATTGAGGTCTTGCTGAGGAACTTTGGTCCAGTTTCAGCACTGCCAGGTACTACACAAGCACTGAGAGCCTTGCATAGCTTAAGATCTAAGTAATTAAGTCAACATAGGCTCTATCAGGAAGCCAAGATGTGCCATCTACAGAGGTAAAAGCTAATTAGAGCTCCATGCACAGCTACTTTTGAGAACCGGTCCAAAAAAGAAAAAAAAAAAAAAAGAAAAGAAAAGAAAAAAAATTCTTGCTTTACATTTCTGGGCAAGCCGTTTTCACAGAAAGCACTTGTGGGCTCAAAGACTTGGTCTCACTGTGTAGCTAGGGAAGTTTTATTCAACTGTAGTTCATACCACAAAAGTGAGGAATAATCTTGGTAGATATTTCTACTATTATGAAGGAAAAGAGCTTGGTACTTTGTGCAGTCTGAGGGGATTCCCTTAGGAGCAGACTGAAAAGGCAGAGGTTCAGCAGGTGTGTGTGTACATGTGGGAAGCATAAAGATTAAAAAAAAGACAAAGAGTCAATGAAAGGCTTCAGGCAGCATGGATGATACAGAAAGCAGTATGGTGGGGGCATTCTTTAAAACCATGATATCTCTTCTCCCTCCCTCTTTCACCCCAGAAAGATGCTACAGATATTTCTCCACCCCCTAAAAAGATCCGACAAGCAAACAAAGGGGCAACAGAATGCTTCATTTCTGTTTAACAGGAAACAAACCCCACCAAATTTCCTGGTGATACGTCGGCCTGAAGAAGCATTACCTATCCAATAAACCATGCTGCCATCAGCCACAGATAAATTATGTTCTGCTGACACTCTGTGGTCCCAGCAGCTAGTCCTGAATGATCTGACTCAACAGAAAACGTTGTACAATAGCTCAAATAAACATCAAATCATTGGAAACTGGCAAAGATCATGGAAATTTGGACTGTTCCTTTCTGAGGACAGTCTTTTAATACAATCCGACACTGGGGATTCAGCTGAACATTTATAACGTCCAGGAAATTCTAGGCACAGTTGGTAAAATGACCAATTCTCTTATAAACCTACTTTTTTTCCCCTCAACACTGTGTGTACTTCATGCCAAAAGGTTTTTTCAGACACATAAGCCAAGAGTCAATGGCCTTAAGTTAACCATATGCCTGAGCACTGTGCTGCATTGTTGGAGAAGAGCAAGGAAGCATGAAAATCAATAGCTTCCCTGTATGTTTTCAGAGAAGACAGTTTGGCTAAGAGTTAAAATCTGAGCCTCAAATTCAGACGTTCTTGCTGGTCTGGTTAAATTACTTTGTCTTTTTCTGATTCACTTCATACATTAGGAAAAAAGTGATGCTTGTTACTTAGATCACAGCAATGTTGTGAAACTTAATTTTTTGAGAGGTGTTTTGGGATCCTTGTATGAAAAGCGCTATAAATATACACATTCTTGGTATTATTTAATTTACTTCCTTTACAATTCCTTTGAGCCAGCACATGTTGCCAAAAATGCAATATTCTCTAAGATGTCTTTTCTTCTTATATCTGTCTGGAGTCCAGGACATATCCCAGCCTTATAAAGCATCCGATATTGATGTATCCACATGCAGTGTGTATATATATAGCTAACACCATCAGATGGGGTTTTTTTCTCCACGCAGGAACCCAGGCTTGCTCAACGTACAAGATGGACGTGCTTAGCAAATGAGGCAGCTGTTCAGGTTTTATTTTTGTGCTCATTGTTTGCTGTGCAGCCACATGTCCCGTGGAGTGCATACCATCCAACCTTCGGAGTGAATCAGACAAGGCTCCACCATAACTCACTCACTCGGAGTATCCAGCTCCACCCTGCTCCCTGTTTGACATACAAATGTGATCATGTATTCAGGGACTGGAGCATAGGGCTTTAACTGTCATTTCCTAACTTTGTTGTTTGGTCTCAGATTTTCCTTATGTGGAAGTTTTTACTGAGAATCCCTAGGGATGTAAAACTGTGCAGAGTTAAAACAATCCCCTGGAAGTTTCCTCACACCGTGCGACAGTGCGATCACACATCAGAGTCCTGCAGATAGGAGGACATCTGTACCTGAGCATCAGCTGGTCGCTTTTCTTGCCTTTCTGAAAGAACAGAGAGACTTTCAGGGCTGCTCCTGGTTTGCTCTTCTGCACTGTGTCATGGAGCACATGCCAAATATACTTTCATTAACCTTCCTAATGAAGTTTGCAGCAGATCTGCCTGTGCAAGAAGAGATCGACTTTTCAGTGTTTGATAATAATGTCACCTGTGCATGCCCCTCTCTGGGAGACCTGGGGGAGGATGTATAAAGCATCACCATTTTTTATATTCCCCAGGGTTTTGGAGTTAAGGGTTTTCACATATTTTACAAAAGGACTTTGTTCCTTGCTTCTATCACTGGAGATTGTACAGACATCTTTACGTTCCTTTAAGTTGGCTGGGCTCACAACTGAGTAGTTGAATAAGTCCTATAGTCTCTAAATAGAACGATGAAAATAACTTTTACTGGCTAACCTAGAAATTTGAGACTAGACTAGGGGAATAGAGAAATTTGAGTTTAGGAGCAGCCTGGAGAAGAACAGAGAAATCACAGCATGGGACGCAGAGCTCCCTTTTTTACATCTTCAAACATGTACAAGGAGGTGGCAAGAAAGCAGCAGTCTATGTGTAGGCAGAACAAAAGGCCAAGGGCTTTATCTTTTGAAGGTTTATACACACTTATCTTTAGACTTATGATTAGTCCCATTAATTTTGGTAGAACCTTGGCTTCAGGAGGCTTCTGAGCTTGCAATATTAGACTATTTCATTAACATGTGCTGTGCTTAACTGCTGCAGAGAGCAAACTCCAGGAGTGAACAAAATATGCTACAGAGGGTCATGGGCTCAGCAATTACTGCAGGCAGTGTGGGGCAGACAAGATAGTGTTGTCCCCTACTTGGTAATATATGATATAATTAATGTTCATCCAAGTATAGGTGGTATTTTCACATCTCAAAGTCCCCAAGTTTAAATCAAAGTTGAAAGGTGAGCTACAGGAGAGTTGAGGGGGGAGTATTTACAAGGGCATGTGGTGAT
>VYZQ01055491.1:0-56077 GCA_013400655.1 Mystacornis crossleyi
TGCACACAGGTGTCCCCTCGCACCGCAAGGAGGCACCGCCCGGCCAGCCACAGGCACACACAGTACATTCTTACACGGTACATTACAGTCTATTCTTATGCATTCACTATAGCCTACACTTGAAATATCTTGTAAAAATATAATTAGTCCTCTCATTCATTTTCACCCTTCCTTTACCCCTTAAATGAATCAGTAGTTTTCTCAGGTTTATTACATTTTATTCTCTCTTTGTAAATGGTGCCACAAAAGCCATGTACAGACAGCCAATTCCAATTGCCAGCAGAGCTGGACGTAAGCTCATAGCTAACGTATTTTATATGGAACAAACGTACTAACATAAAATGTTTCTGTGCCAGTGGAAGTCTCTGTTTCTGTTAATGTAGTTTAAACGTTCGTAAAACATTTTATAAGAAACCCTTGACTAATTTTTGCTGTGTGATCTCTGATGTAGGAAGTGTGAAACTGATCACAAAGAAAACATTTAAAACTGCTCATAAGCCTTGCAACCAAAACTCACATATAAAATTGTCCAGACTGCAAACTGCAGATTGCAGTGCGGTCTGAAGCATCAGTGTGGGCTTACCCTTAAGCATGTGCAAAGAATTCAAACTGCAGGAATACCACCATACTAAGTTCAGTGAAAAACTCCTAGGAGGTTCTATCTTGTTTACAGTACACTGGCCTGAAAAGATGCAAATAAATTGACTGTTATTCACCAAAAAGCGATGCCCTGATGAGAAACGATCCTCAGGCACAGCAGACACCTGGCCAACAGCAACAGAAAGACATGCAGGAGTCACATTTCAAAGGAAACAAATATCTGTGCAAGGAAGTCTAGATCTTAAATCTACAGATGACTCCTGGTTAATGAAGCTAAATCTCAGAAAACGCTGATCTGAACTTGCCATCATGAAAGTTCCTGGGATATGGCTACTGCTGTCCTCTGTCCCCTCACTGCCCCAGCTAGACTGTGCTAGTGTTTTGACTGAGGACAGCTCATTTAGAGAGAGCATGTCTGGACACTTTAGTTCTGTCCTGCTGAGCCCAGCAAGGAGGTTCCGTACACCTAGCAAGACCAGCCGGTGTTTTTCAGAAGGTTTTAGAAATTTGTCATGAACTCGGTATTTTGAATACTAGGCTAAAAGTTATTAAAAAGCAATTTAATACAATGATGTTAAAATGTGAGCCATGTGAACTCCTTGGAGTAACTACATTGACATTACTGCATATTGCTGAAGTTTGATGTTCAGATTCTTTAAAAAACTTCTGCAGAAGATGAATTAAAACAAAGGGAAATACCTAGCAGGATGTTCCTTTTGTCTCAGCCAAGCTGTCATAAGCAAAAACATATCCAACTTCCTTGATAGACTATGATCACTTGCCTTCCTTGTAATCAGAAATTCTAGTTCATGGCTTCCCACAGTGTTTTCTGATAATCTCCTTACTTTTTTCCCCAGCCACTCTTTTTAAAAAATTTGATTTATGCTGTTAAGTCTGTAATATAAAAGAATTTGCCCTACTTTTTGCTTTCTTGTCTCAAATACAAGATATGACATAGCTTCTCCAAGTATTGTGTACAAACTGCATTTCAGAGCAAGAATGTTTATCAGTTATTTCAATGCATGCAGAAATTCACGTTATAAAGTACAGTCTTGTAAAAAGCATCACCCAGGCAGTGGCAGAAAAATACTGGTTCAAAAGCCATTTGCCAATGGTAAAATAACCAGTGAGACTCCTGGACAGGTGATTAAATTGAGCAAGCCAAATTGTTGCCAATCATCAGGAAAATACACTTAAAATCATAGAACACTTTGGGTTGAAAGGGATCATCCGGTCCCCTCACCTCCCACAGGGAGGGACACCTCCCACCAGACCAGGCTGCTCCAAGCTGCATCCAGCCTGGCCTTGAACACTTCCAGGGGTGGGGCAACTTCCCTGGGCAGTCTGTGCCAGCGCCTCACCACCCTCACAGGGAAGAATTTCTTCCTCCTACTTAATCTAAACCTACCCTCTTTCAGTTTAAAACCATGAAGAGTAAACCTCCACCTTTAACAGTTATCACAGCATTCATATTCTAAGGGGGAAAAGAAAAACAACAAGCCAGCAAACCCGAACAAACAAACACACAGACTTGTTTGGTATTTAAGAAGCACAAGCTTTAGTAAAATGTTGTTAATATTTTGATGATGAGTGCCTTTTTTAGCACCTTTGGAATTATTCTGTTACAGCTGACTGGCTCATTACAGATCAATGTATCAAAATGATGAGGCTTCTGGGGATGTAATGGAATCACAATTATCACAATTTCTAATATTCTGAGGAACTTCTAAATCTGGTTTCTGCAGTAATAAATGGCAAGAAGTCAGTGCCAATGCACTTGTGTCAGCTCTCTGTACAGTATCACCACAAACGTTAACCAGCATATCCTGCTGGAGAGTCCATCCACCTCTGGAGCTCCTTTAACTCCCGGCACACCGCGCGAGACGCCTGACATTTCCAGCTGCTGAAATATGCCCCTCAGACACACAAAGTCTGATAAATCTTCAGGTTGTTTATCTTTTGTTCCCTTGCTTCACACTTATGCAATAAAGGCTGTGATTAAGAGGATTAATGAAAATGTCACCATTTATCACCTGAAGTTCAATCAGTAATAGGGAAGTTGGACCTTATTTGATTAATCATAGAGAGGTGCAAAAATCCTTGCATTATTAATTCAGGACTTGCTGCAAAATGCTAGAACTCTGTGAGCCCTTAAACAGCAAGGTTCAAAGTCTTAAAGCTTACATACACTTAGAAGTACCTGCCTGACTTTAACCAAATTTTATTGAATTAATTTTCTTAATTCACTGTCTTGACCGCATTAGCTCTCCATTAAGCATCCATCTACCAGTTCCAAAACATCCAGAAACAAGTTACCTGTCTTTAAAGGCCTCCTTCCATCTGCCTGCCACCTCTCAGTTACTACTGCCAGACTGTTTCTGTTAAAATGTAGTACTTTTTTTTTGCATTTAAAGCATTTGTGCATCATTCCTGTGCTGCCTCTAATTTTAGAACTAGAGAATTTAGAATTTAGAATTCCACACCACCCTCCCCCCCAAATGCCATTACCATCTTTAGGTAAACCACCTTTACCTGCTGCAGGCTTTCTGCAAACACCCCCCCAACTCGAGCAACACCTGGCAGCAGAGGGTTTGCAGGCTTCCCCCAGGGCCATCAGACCCTCCTGCCATGCAGGTCAGTTTGCTGAGGGACTCTGCAAACTCACTGAAATGGGAAAGTGCGGTGTACACCCAACTCTTGGGTTCACCAGCACTGCATTTCAGACATCAAAAGTTTTATTTTTAAACAGCTGCAGGAAAAAAAAGTATCTCTAAGTAAAATGAGGTAGTGCCTTTTTTTCTTCTTCTTCTTTTTGTAGTTAGATTAGTATTGCTAAATTGCTAATCACAGACTTGCTAAAACTAGCAAAGTCAGCAGTCAGGTTACTCAGATGGGTCCACTGAGATCTTTGGATTTGAGTGAACAATGAAGAAGCTACAAGAAAGGAACCCCCACTGCCCAGACATCCCCAGTGTGCCATTAACTAAACCTGGCCTGAACAGGGGGGCGACACACGGGTCTCCCCTGAAAGTCAAAAAGTCAGACAGCAACAGGAGAGGCTGAACGGGAATTCTGAATCACACAAACTGAGGATGCATGGAAATTAGCAAACTAAAATTACATGGTTTTCCTCTAAAAACAAACTAAGAGTAAAAAGAAATAAAGAATGTGTGGTAAGAGGGGAGCGTTAATTTGTCAAGGACAGACTGATTATAGAAATTAGTATGGTAATGTAATGAAAATCCACTTCCCATTCATAAATATTGATCATGCGTAAAAGAGCTGATGTTATTTACAGAAATGACATCCTAATCTGCGGACAGATGTATTTTATTCCCAAAATGCTGCCCAGTGTTCTGCATCCCCATCTCCATACGCTAACTGCTCCACAGTTAGATAGATGCTCTCTGGAGCAGAAAGCCACACTGGAGCTCTGTGCCTGCAGATCCCAGTGTGCAAAGAGA
Organism: Mystacornis crossleyi; assembly: GCA_013400655.1. NCBI lineage: Eukaryota > Metazoa > Chordata > Aves > Passeriformes > Timaliidae > Mystacornis > Mystacornis crossleyi. The sequence continues at coordinate 4,065 of VYZQ01055491.1, forward strand.
CCCCGTATCCTCAGCACAGCCGCTGTGCACCACTATCAGACAAACTGTACCACAAAAATAGATATGGGCATATATTCCACAGCTTACAGTATTCAACGGCTATTTTGACATACATGATCATACCACAGAAAGTATATTATGGGTTAAAGAAGAATAGCAAGAGCAAAAGCACCAGCAAAAAAATGACAAGCCTTTGACCTGGATCTTATATCTGGGGTGAAAATCCTTAGCATTGAACAGCCTGAAACTAAAAACTTCCACGGAACAGGATTCATGCTTCTTGTCTTCTGATTATACTCCAAAGGAGAATGATGAAAGATTCTGCTCTCTTCTGATATTCTGAAAGTTAATAAAGATGTTCCAGTACTCTGTCAGTTTGACCTCTACACGTGCAATTTTGAAGTTCTGCTATCGTCAGAAATAGTTTTGTTTTTCCAATAGCTCAGTAAAATCAATATTTAAAAAGAGGCAATGAAGGATTAAAATGTTATTTTTATTTTGTGTTTACCAGTCTGGGATTAAAACTGATAGAAACAGGAGCAATGCTGAGAATACTCAATTCCCTACTGTCTTTGAAGGTGGTAGAAAGAAATCAGAGTCTTCCAGTTGACAGGACTTTGTACATGCAGTACTTTGATATATAAAGCAAAATTAAAGGATTGTTAAATCCCATTTTAGCTTAAGCTCCTATCTGACAGGAAACTATGCAAATGTTACATTGGATATCAAATCAGGGGGATTGTTGGTTTTCAGAGTTCAAGTAGTTTTATTTCCATGGACCTCAGCTTCAAGTGAAAGTAAGGTTAAAGAATCCTTAAGTAAAGTTAAAGTAAAAAGTTAAAGTAAAGTTTAAGTAAAGTTAAAGTCAAAGTAAAGTTAAAGAACATCCTTAAATACTGGATGTTCAGAGATTAGAGTAACAGCTGTCACAGGCTGCTTGAAGGTTGGTTGTTATGCACTCAGGAAAGTACAAAAGTGAGATGGTTTTTTTAGGGTGTCTTTGATGCATCTTCCAGAGCTATGGGAAGTTGCTCTCAACTCAATTTTCTGGGTCGCTATATTTAAAATTTGACATAGAAAGATGTAGCAAATTACATACAAAATCAGACAAGGTGGTGAATAAGGGCTATCATCTTCTAGATGCATGCCAATACAACAGACTGAAGCGTTGAGAGTTTTCCCATTGTACTTAAAGAGAAATATTTATTGTTTGTATAGAAAATAATAAGCAACCTATTACATTTTGCAGATTTCCATGTTAAAACTGACTTTTGGCAGAGCTGTGCTCCACAAGAGGCAGATGCAGACAGCTTTAGCTCAAGAGCCAGTGGCTGTGTTTTGCTTGAGAGAAAGCAAGAGTGTTCATTAGCATGTTTATTACTTTACTGTCAATATTCTTTTTGGTTACCAGATACTTTCTGTTATTTCCTCTGTCCTCTGTTTTTCAAAGATTTTGCAAATGAAAACATTGAAAACATTTCATTTTTACCATATGTACGTTCTTCCATATTGTTTGCCAAAATGGCATTGTTAATTCTAATAGCATAAAATGAAAAATCATTTTTAATCTATGTATATCTAAAACCTCAATTTCCTTATAGAAACAGAAACAATATGCATTTTTATAACTCAAGCATTTTTCTCCTTTACAGCTTTTAACTTAATTTTTTTAAAATGCTATCTTAAGGAGAATTCACCTTCAATAGACTGCATTTTCTGTCCCGGAAATCTTTGTACTAACTTGCAAACTTGTTTTTTGAGCAGTAGTCTGTGTCCTGCATGCTTTGCTACTCTGTATCAACACATCACAACACTGAGGCACTTAAATACGTGTCCTGTTTGTTACGGTCCCTTGTTTGTAACAGATTCAACCTGAGAAGTCCCAGAAGCCAGCACTGTCATCCTGCAATACAGGCAAAACTGAAAAACACAAGGGCAAGAATTAGGCCACAGGCTGAAGTGTCAAATTTATGTATCAGCAGATCTGAAGTCAGTGTTACTAGATCAAACTACAGAGAAAATGATATATTCGTGTACTGAGAGAAGAGATGAGGAACACAAAGTTCACTTCATCATCGCCTCCACTTCTCCTATTAAATCTCTCTGCCTCTGCTTGGTATAGCTGACCTTTAAACACTGCAGTGGGAGATTTGCATCTGTGCCAAAAGAAAAGATAATCAGAGGATTCTTCCCTGCTCCCATCAAATTCCTTTTTTAATCTCAAGTTCAGCCAGCCTATCACTCCTCCTCTCAGAAAGCATTCCATCTCTGTGATGGATCAGCTCAGGAGAACAGTCTGTCAGCTTCCCCAAACAAGAAATTGCCAGTTACACAGGGCCTGCTTTTCTCCTCGTGTAGATGTGACATTTTAGTCTTCTTGTTACCTATTTTTTGTTCACTTTTACATACCTGTTATCTCAACAGCAGAATCTGCTTTTGTCTTTGGTGGAAGTGAACCAGAGGCCAGAACACTCCAGCCACTAAAAACAGGCATGTCTTATAGGAGACTAGAAAATACACCTGGGGCCCTTAATGCTTTTCATTATTATTTTGCCTTAATTTTCATAATTTAAAAGAGTGTTTATATTCAGAGATAATTTAGAAATGTCCTAGAAGACAAGACTCTTTGAAAATGTTTCCATACAATCAAATATTTCAACTAGATTCCCAATTTAATTGCAACATTTTAAATGAAAAGGCATTTCAAAGCAAAACCTAAATGTGTCAAATCTGAAAGTACTTAATCTTCGTATTTTGAAATATTTTTTCAAAATTGCTGCATTTTAATTTGGAATTCCCATTAATAATAAGCTTTTTTTTTTTTAAATTTGAAGAATTTATTTTAGCCAAGGGTCACAAAGACTTAGACTACAGAATCTTAACCCAAATCTTTTTTTATCCTGCAATATATTCTATGTTTTTTTCAATATTACAAAATCAATATTCAGACTTAGAAATATTTGATGCAGTATATGAGGAATAAGGCACTGCAGCCTAAAATAACCTCCATCAGAAGGATGTTTAACACGGCCCTTGGTGCTCATCAAAACACTTCAGCAGCTGAGTGTTCATGTCATATGTGGGAAGTGTCCGATATCGTAGCCAAAGTGGGCAGTTTAATGTGTTTTTTGGGGTTTTTTACTGTGTAACTAGGACTATTCCACTTCCTCCACAGACCTGAATACACTATTCACATTTGAAACTGAGAGCCTCTGGTGTGTGCAATTATTGTGCAGCTATGGCAGTGCAAAGATGTTAACCAAGGAATCTCAAATCCTTTGCACTGTCTGAGCTTTTCCATCCTAGTGCTGGCCACAAAGCCCCAGCTGAGGCTCCTGGGAAGTGTGGCTGCCACCCCAAGCCTGTGCACCTTTCACCAGGAGGTAGAACCTCCAGGGTAAGAGCACAGAGCAGTTAATAAACTCCCCAGAGAGAAAACGTAAGAGCACAACCAAAGGTATTATCTTTAGTTGCTGCTACCTCTGGAAATATTATTGCCCCAGACCTGGTATGGGGTTCAGTCTTTCCATCTGACTGATGTCTTGTACCTCACTGAATTTATAGGCCTGCTTCTGAATTGCATTACTTTGTTATGTCTTAAATCAGTTTTTGAAGGAAGGACTGTAACTTCCAAATGCTAATTCAGAAAGGAGATTTGCAAGAGATCTCACTGCTCAAGCCGATTTACAAAGATCACCGTCTTCTTTCTCAAGACCTGTTGTTTCTATCAGAGAATTCTTCATTTTCAGATTAAAATAGAAACCACAGAAAATCTCTCTTGATATTTTAAGCAGTACTTCTAATTTCCATACCAAATTCACTGTTGGATTAACCTTTGTGAGAAGATGAACTTTTGTTTTTATAATATCCATCCAATTCAGTCTATTTTGTTTATATACAAAACATTTCATAATCTACTCTTCAAACATCCTTGATCTTTCAAAAACAGATTCAAAAGCCGCCCTCAAACACAGGATATGCCTAATTAAAACTGCTATACAAAGCACAGGAAAATGTAACATAATGCATGTCTCAAAATAGACCAACAGTCATCTCTCAAGGTACAAATCAACTCACCTCACTTCTGTCATCTAAAAATTAGGCATCCACACTCAACTAATCATTTAGTCGAAGAAGAAACAGGCACTTTATGTAATCAAGAGAAATCTTTGGAAAATCTTTATCTTGGGTTAAGAGTCAATGGGATAAATAAGGTTTTAAATTGAAAAAAGACCAACATAATCAAATCTCAGAGTACCGGCTTGAATTTGTTAACTTTGAAAGAAGACAAAACAAGCAAAACAATAAGACGAGTGATAGTGGTGGGTGGGGGGTACAGGCCACTATTATTAGTACAGGTTTTAAACTGAGCACATAAGGAAATGCTTAAACCGGAAATAACACAAATATCAGTGGCTTGTTTTACTTGAAAATTGACTTACAGCCTAGTCCTGTAACATCAAAATCATTTTTTTACCTATCACCACTGGAATTGTGGGCCGCCACAATAAAATCCATTTTTATGTGACTGGAGATCTGACTACACAAATACACAGATATTTGCGGTCCAGATTCAGAAATTTGTTTCATAAATTTCAGCAATCAAGTGAGATATTGTGCCAGGAAAATTAAACACTGATAGTTTTATCAGTATGGCAACAGCATATTTATAACCGAGCCACAGAACAACATAAACAAAGGATCTATGAGACTAGGCAATACCACTATGCTGATTCAAATTATTGCTCACTGATTATTTTGAGAATGCAGTATCTTTTGACATGTTGTACTGCCTTCACTTTCAAATTAGTATTATCAAATTCAACTTTGGTGCAACACTAACATCATCAGCCCAGCTCAATAACTTTGCTCTGAAGCCTGACAAGTGTGTGGAACATGTTCAGCTGGAACTGTGACAGGATAGAGCTGAGACACTGCTTCACTCCAGCTGAACTCATAATTGGATCCAGGAAAACCTACATTTTTTAAAAACACTTTTTCCTTAATTGGGAGAGAATTAAACTTCAGCAGTCATTACACAGGTGATTTCACAGAATATATCTTCAAGTGCAACAAGTTACCTTAATAAGATGCAAAGGAAATAGTCATAAATCTTCCTTATGCTATAAATACCTTTTGGGAGAGCAATATTAAAACAGCAGGAATGGACACCCTGTTTTCATACGTGAAAGCAGTGGAAGAACGAAAGAGCTGGACTACTGATTGTACTGTGTATGAGATCCTGGCATGGGGATGCCATGACCCCTCCAAGAATTAGGGTGGCTGAGTAACCAGTAAATTCCCAGGTGACTCAGACAGATTAGCCTCAGGAACAAATCACCAGGAAACTGGGTGAAAGCTGTGAGCCAGCAATTTCCTTGTGGTCGTGTTGTCTGCACTAACTTTTTACAAATTTTGTTTACACATATTTTAACAAGTGGTTTAGAGCAGTAAATAAAAGAACTAATGAAGATTTGCAAAAGGATGTCATGCTACTAGATGACTAAATGATAACATAGAGGAAATTCAGTCTAGAGAGATTAAAAGTGAGTTGTTTTGTGAGGAAAAAACAACTGTTTCTGTGATTCTATGAAGTATCTTGACTGTATTGATTAGCATGCACAATTCTGCCCTCCTACCTCATGGACTGCAAGGTGCTGGAAAAGGTACAGGGAAGGGAGCAAGCTGATCCTTTTGTGGCTTCCAATCAGGGAAAATTTTAAAATATTTAAAGAATAATATAGACCAGAAATACTTCGAAAACAATTTAAAAAACAAACAAACAAACAAAAAAACCCTGAAAGAGTAAGTGGCAGGGAGAAGGAAAAATAGGGACTGGTGCTCATTTTCTCTTCTGATGCCAGAATTCAGAGACAGCAAAAGAAAAGATCCTGTGGGGGTTTGACAGACACTTCTCTACATGACACATAGGCGGTGAAATTCCTTACCGAAGGATGCTAGAGATGTCAAAGGTTTACAGTGGGCTCAGACCCACACCTAGAGTGCTTCACAGTCAGAAACAAAAGACAGTGAGAATGCAAATGGTTTCTTTCCTTAGCTTTTATTCCCCTAACTAAAGGCTAGGGACCGCCAGCATCTGAGCTTGTTTTCACCTCTCAGTGCTTTCAAGCAGCTCCACTGTATCCCACGCTCCACAAAGGCTACTTGCAGCTGACAAAAACAAAAACCACCCTTTTTTATTCTGCTAAACAAGGTATAATGTATTTAACAATATGGGTACTCCTGCTTGCATCAGTGGCCTTTGCTCTACCATCTGGTGCCCACAAGCCACCCGACTCCCTGAATGTCACAACTACACCTAGATGGTAAAACTGCTTTCATAGTTGTATTTCAATGGCCTGATAGCTCACCTACCTCACCACCAGCCTTGTCTGCTACAGTTACTGTTCTGTGCCTTTTTTTGCAACATTTTTCTTAGTTGTTTAGCTTTTAAAATATTTTAACTACACCTATTGTCTCTCAGTATTCCATAGCCAGGTACGTGCCACCCATGTTCTGGCACTTCAATACTTGAGTTATTTTTAGTAGCAGAGATGAAGCCCATTTCTGCAACAGCACATGACTGGCTTTCAGATTTGTATTCCATAACCTCAAAGGCGTAAGGGAATTCGGTTTTTGTCTCTTGTGTCACTGCAGGAAATAAACAACAAAGGAAAGAATGCGAGGCCTCTCCTGCAAACACGCAAATCCTGCTTTGGGGGCGATGGCCGCTGGGGCTCTGTTGTCCGACCCGGGCTGCCGCGCCTTTCCCAGAGAGAGGTCCCGCAAGAGAGCTCTCTGGGAGCCGCGGGCAGTGTGCGGCCGCCGGGAAACCTCAGCAAGGGGACAGCCTGTGGCTGCAAGCGCTCCGCAGGGATTTCAGCTCAGTGAGCCCAGCTCTGCCTTGCGAGGCAGCCCCAGGCCCACTCAGAGAGAGACAGGAGCGTCGGGCGGCGTTTCCACAGAGACGGCCTTTGCTACCCAGCACTCCGCGAGGGGGCCAGGAACGACGGCTCCCTCCGGAACTGGGCAGAAGCTGCGGTTCTTATGGGGGAAAGCAAGGGCGGTACCAAAGGGGGAAAGACCAGTGGGTTACAAAGAATCTGCATGGGCACCAAAGCATGGTGGCATCTCACCCTGACCAGGGAGGACTGCTCCTTCCAAGTGCTATCTCTCCAGGCGACGGTTGAGATAAGCTTATCGCAGCCCATTCAAGGGACATCTCTCCGAGGGAGAGACCTGGCAAGCTTATCGTCCTCCACAATACTTGTCATTTAAGAACCCCCTAATAAAATACGATAATGCTTGGCAACTTATGAGAAAGTTATGGGAATTTTCTACTGATTGGATCTTGAATTAACCTGTCATCCAACTCCTCATCTTACAGAGAGCAGACAACACCGTGCTGTGGAACACTTCCTTGGCTAAAGGCTGGGTACCTGACCCAAAGGGACAAGTGATGTTTATACCTTAAGAATTTCCACCAAGAAACATAAAATTCTGTGATAAATAAAGGGATAATAGAAATAGCAAGGATCCAAAGCAACTCATCTCCTTTTGATTTGTCCTGCCCTTCTTGCAGAATCAGGCTCCCTTCTTAGGGTGGCACTTTTAGCTAGACCTGATTTCTATAGCACACGCATTACCCATGGCCCCGCGTTCAGCTGGAAACCAAGCTCCAAGCATATTTCCACATCTCGGTTCTGAAGTATGTGTGTATTTCTGAAGTGCATATGCTTCTGAAAACCACAGTTAGTCAGATCCAAGTCTATCTATACTATTTTCCTCGAGAAGTTAAAGCAAGTGCGCAGTGCTCCAGTATGTCAATTTAAAAACACATGTATTCTCAGCTTAACATGGTTGAGGCCACTAAAACCCAAAATATGCTTCCAGTTGGAACTGCTCTAATAACTGCTCTAATGCATTTAAAAGCTATTCCATTTACATAAATTTAATTGGTATTAAACATTCCCCAAAACAGCTGCCATATTTCTTTCTCTTACATGATGCTGTTGGAAATGATTGAATTTTTCTTAAAAATGAGATAAATCCACAAAGCCCCTTTGTGGCCACTTGCTTAGCTGTTAATGTTTTTTCATTTTTGTTTTTTTTTACCTCGGATAGGCTCACAGTTGTTGGATGCAGTACAACTACCACCTAATTAATCTGCTGGAGAGTTTAGCAGTTGATAAATACAGTTTATCAAAAAGCCATCAATCAAGCTCTTGCTTAGGGATACTGGTAGGGCATTAAACCAATCTAAGCAAATTTTAAATAAGATACCTCGTTCTAGTAGACACCCAGAAGATAACATAAAGCAAAATTGAGGTTAATTTTCAATAGCAGCCCACGATATAATCCCCAGTAAAGTAACATTTGGAACAACTAATTCAACAATAGGAGGTGGCACTGCGTACAGTCTCTCTTTAAAAGTAAGTTTTCTTCACTGTAGGCAGCACATGGAGCCACAGCACAAATATAAATATGTACACACACAGAGTGCATTCACACATACAGCAAGACCAGTCTGTGGATTTTCCAGGCAGTGAATCTGTGCAGCCATCAGTCCCTCTAATCACACACCCACACTCCTGGCCAGCTATTCCTTGCATTTGGGACACAAATTCAAACCCATGAAAGGAAAAGAATACTGGATTTTAGGCTTACATCTTCTAAAATGAATAATGATTTGGATATTTCAGCTGGACTCAGAAATTCAGTCAAGTTATTTGATCTTCAGTGATCACCTGTTCTTTCTAAAAATGAAGTCGCTTCAGTATGGTTTGGCTTCAGTATAAAAAATCTGAAAAGCTTGCAACTTTGAGTTTGTGTTTCAGCTGTCAGTTGATTTTGCAGCATGGTCAAAATCAGATACTCTTGTAAATCAAAGAATAACAACTATTCTTACTCTGTAATCACATGACCATGAGGAGAAACATAAATGCAATACCCTACTTTTACTTTAGCTCTTTACCTATTTTTCTTTCATTGTCTCTATATCACTCAAGATTAATTATCAATTCTGAGCCAAATAGTCTTCCTAAGTAAATTCTCAGCTGCAGTGTGAATTTATTGATTTTTTCCTATTTTTGCATTACTGCACACAAAAGCACCAAAAGCTTAAAAACCCCACAAAAATTACTAATGCATTCCTTACAGGCTCTTGAGATAATACTGCTGTGAATTTCTGACTTTAGTATTCCAGCAGTGTCCCAAGCTCCAGTTCGAATGAGTTTAGGTCAGTGCATATTCAGTCACGTTTGCAAGACTGACTGTCCAACAAACAAAAACCTCCACCCAGTTACATCTGCAAATCTTTAAGTTTTATATACGAAGAAGTCTCATTTAGAAGCAATAAAGAAGTACATCCTTTAGAAATGAATCCTGAGTCTCCAGCGTGTGCAGGGGAATTCATTTAGCATCCACGCAGGAGCTGGGCTCGATGACTCTCGTGGGTCCCTTCCAACTGAGAATATTCAATGATTCTGCCAGCAGGCTCCTGGCTCTAAACTGTGTCAGAGCCCCACTTCCCCTTCAGCAGATCACTGCACAGATTACAGACTTTGCAAGGGAGAAAGCTGGCAAACAACTGACACTGACACGGTGTCTCCTGCGTTTTGGGCAGCAGGATCCTGAACACTTGTGAGCTAATACTCCCAGAAATACACATTTAATCAAATTCCCACTGAATATCTTTGTGGAAAGGCTTATACCGATTTCTTCAATCATAATTCCACACTATCTAATTTCTATGCAATGAAATGCTATACAAGCCCAAAGCCCTCTGTCTTACTACACACCACTATAGAAAAATGGAGTACATTTACTATCACCCAAGGCCATTTATTTATTCTTTCCTGAAATGCCAGCCTTAAACATTTTTTGATATCTGCCAGCAAAGGGAGTGTTCAGTGGCAAGTCACTTACAGCATATATTCCAAAAAAAGTGCAACTCCATCAAACATACCTCCACAAGCCTGCTGGTATGTTCTCGAAATATAGCAGCATATTCCTTTATTTCTTTCTCTCTTCCATTTTTAGCAGCTTCAATGAGAACTAGCAGTGGAACAGTGGTGTCTAAGAAGGAGTCTGAGATGTGATCTATAATGGCTTTCCGGAGCTGCAAAAGAAAGCAGTACATCAGTACCTGCTAACTGGACTATTCATTAAAGTCTGCTGTAATTATTGTCCATTCCTATTTTGTAACAGCAGCATGTACACACTCTATTCCTGCATTATTTGCACCATAGGTCCGAAACCTATGGCAGCTACAATTTATGTATTACACAGAAAACTGTATTTAATTTTAAGGACAACTTTAATATGCCACTAGGTAAATATGCCTGGTTTTAAGTGTGAGTACACATACATAAATCACTTCCAACGTGTACTGGTCCCCTTGAAATCAAGAGAGCCAAATTCCCCTTCCTTGAAAAATAGGCTACTTAAGCAATTCCACACATGAAAAATCAGTTACCCCAGACCTCATATCTCCTGGGTATTCTCCCATGTAATTCAGATGCCAAGGGAGAAGGCTATTTAGTTTTACAAAGAAAATACTAATTTAATCATGTTTGTACTCACAAAATATCTACATCCCATGTTTTCATAACTGCAAAACTACCCAAGTATTTCCTTGCTGGGAAACCCACCAATTCTGGTTTGCAGAATGGCAGCCTTCATGGTAATTATGTCAAGGAGATTACTGATTGTGCCACCTGATAATGTATTAATTGGGCAAGAAGATCTATAAATGACGCTGAAGTTCAATTTTCTCTGCTTAAATTAATTGTTCTTGAACTTCTAACTTAAATTATTAAAGAAGTATAACATTCTGCTATAAATTACTTGTCTTAAATTAAGCTTCACAGAAGCTTGTAACTGATCACTGGGACATCACTTACGAGGTTATTTTGCATGTTATCTACACATGACAACTGTTCATTTAGATCATGCAGCACTACAGCAAACATACCAATTGGAACAATACATGAAATGTAACGTAATAATTATTGAGTTCACTGAATTTCCTAATCCACTATTTCTACAATATATAGAAAAGATATTGATTGGAACAGAAAAGGACACAAAATGCTTTTAAGCTCTTACACGCTCTCACCGAAGTACCTGTTTTCACTTGGTGTTTTGCTCCAATGTATCTGTGTGAAAGCTCAGTAGAAGTAAAGACTAAAAACTCCTACCACAAGAAAAACAGAAAAAAAGCACAGTCTTTCTGCTGCTGCTGTGTTTGTAGGTAGGGCAGGGCCCATGCCGAGCAGAAAGAATAGCAGAGAAATCTGTTCATTATCAGACAAGATCTGGATATGAATTCTACCATTAGCTTTTGGATGGCCTCACCACCTAAAGGCAGCTCTCCTTGACTCACCAGAGGGACAGACAAACGTTCCAAACAAACACAGGCAATTTATGTTTGGAGTGGTTTCTCTGTGTCCTTACTGTAGCCTATCACAGTAGGATATACTGTCTAGATACACTGTATGCTCTGAGAAGTAATTTACAAAGACAAAGGCTGTGGGATTCCAATACAAAATTGCATTTCTTACATTCTCAGTTTTATTCAGGCTGGAATTTAAAAAAAATAATAAAGGTTATTAGAAAGTTTCACTACCAGAAATAAAATATATCAAACCTCCAAGTCCTGCCAAGTTAAGACTTCTCTGTTGTAAAGGCTCCGATAAAGAAAACAGATATTCTTGCCTGTTTAAACTTAGGTACATGAACATGACCTCGAGGAGTCACAGTTTAAAAATTAAGATTTCAATTTACAAAAAAATAACAAATAGCTGTGGAACCATCACATCCATGGCCAATGATTCATTATCTCCAGCAGAAATATTGTGTTGTTTAAAAATTAAGATTTCAATTTACAAAAAAATAACAAATAGCTGTGGAACCATCACATCCATGGCCAATGATTCATTATCTCCAGCAGAAATATTGTGTTGTTTAAAAATTAAGATTTCAATTTACAAAAAAATAACAAATAGCTGTGGAACCATCACATCCATGGCCAATGATTCATTATCTCCAACAGAAATATTGTGGGGTTCTGTACAGCCTAGACTGCAGGACTTTCACAGCCTTGGTGTACTGTGACTACAATAACCTCAGTCCCATTTGTGGTGAGCCTGAGACATCCAATTTCAAACCTCCAGCCTAATTTTGTCTCTCATTGCATAATTCTTTGCTATAGCTTTTCACTGGTTTTCTTGGCTTAATTAACCTTTCACACAGAAATTATCATTATTATTTTGTTCTAAGAAATGCTCTATCCTGCAATTACGGAGCTAATTGTATCTTCTTAAAAAAAACAAAGATAATGCTGTGTCTTTGCTGAATATAAACAAGTTTGAAATTATGTTCCTGTTCCAGCTTTGCAAAGGAATACATGAAGCCGAGAGTTTCAAAGGATGGCTTGTGTAGCACTAAAGAACAAAGAAATACAACATAGAAAAAGAAAGAAAAGACAAAAGAAAAAAGGAATATCTGAAGCAATATCTATTTCTCTTCATGCTAATCCTAACAAGCATTTTTTCCATGACTCAGTAAGTCTGTTTCTGACTCTGGCCACCTGTAGGGCAAAATGCTGAAAGCTAAGCAGCCAGAAAGGAAGACATATGAACAAAGGACAGCAGGCAATGCTAGGGAAGGTATTGTGCCATAATTAGTTTTTCTCATATTTTTAAGTCAAAGAGGCACCATCAGAAGAGGGAAAGGAGGGGAAGGATGATGTCTGACAAATTGTTTTCTTCTGAAGATGCAAGGTCTTACACTTACCTTTGACTGTTGCAGAAGCAGAAGCATGAAGAATTTTTGTTTTGATATTAAAATGCATTAAAAAAACCACAGAAGCATGTTGTTTATAAAACATGGGGCCCAATGTTGTCAAAAACAGTGGAGGTAGACAAGAAAATGCCAGCAGCTGTTTGCAACACTATTCAACATCAGTATTGATGAATACAGAAAAGTGTGTTTGCCTCTGCTTGCTTCTTGCCTCACAAGACTAGCCTGGCGAAAGGCCTGGCCAAACCTCAGAGTAGTTATTACTGAAGGATCTCCTTTTCCTGTTTCAAAGAGATGCCAGGAAGGCAATCCATGATGAAAAAGTAACATAGAAATATAAAAATATCATCAGGAATAACATTTACTAAAACAACCAACCAGGTTGCAAAACAACCATAGGAGAAACGTCTGTGCATCCATTCATGCTACACTGGGAAAGAGCTGGGAGGCAGGAACTGAGTACGGTAATTTCACATAATTACAAATCAGAATGAATAGGCAGTTCCTTCCTAAATATTCGTCCAGCTCTCCTCAGCTGGGAAGCAGTGATCCAGGTAAAACTGCACACATAGAAATGACATGCACATCTCCAGCCCAACACTAGTAAAAATCAAAACAAAGCAGAATAGTTCAAAATCCCCAGAAGTACTGGGCAAGCTCCTGAAATGAATGCAATTAACTTCCCTTGAAAAGCCTGAGCATTTTTACAGCTCCCAGAATCTGGAACAGGTCTCCCTGTTCCGGGGACACCGCCTTGTGCCTTCAAGTCTTGCCAGACACAAGCCTTGATTCGCTCCCCTTGCTGGGGTGTGCAAAGGGGCCCATGGCATGACCCACAGCCAGGCTGCTCACTGGGACAGCACCTCTCTGATGGTTTTGTTTATTGGGTACTACTGAAGAGATTTTTAAAATACAGCTTCACGGGGTTTCGTATTTAACCCCAGTTTTGCAGAGGCAATCCCAGTCATGACTGAAAGCAGAGTACACTGCACACCACAGCCCTGAATCCACTGTGAGTGCCTCATGGAATAGCAAAGGTACACAGTATCATCAAAAAATAAAGTATTATCAAAGCTGTAAGCGTAGGGCAAACAACAATTGTCGTGTTTCTTGTAAAATTGCTGGGAGACAGAATAACGAATGTTCGTAAGTGAAAGCAAATAAGACTCTTACTGCAGTATCTGCAGGCACAAAACTCACAATTTCTTGTCTCCCAGATCACGAATTAGGCATGCACTAAGCACTCTTTTATTAAAACAATTCTTATGCAATTCATATGTATGAACACAGAATTGGAGGAAATAGATAAAATACTTCTCATAAATGCTTTCCAGTGGAAAAAAATGTCAAGAAGCACGGAGCTGTTCTGGTAAGAGAAAATTACTGGTTCTATATTGACTATAAATTGGGCATGATTACATTCAGCCTGAACATTTTCCAAAGGTTTACAGAAAGACACAAATTGAATTAGTTAACAGCTTTTAACCACTGTAACAGAGTCAATAAAGTGTTATAAGCTGGAGTTTAATTAACTCAGGGAAGGGAATGAATGGGAGAGTTCCTAGACACACTGAGCTCGTGATGCAGGTCTCTGCACCGAACACATTTTTGACAGAATGTAAGCAGAAATTGGATAGCTAGTTAGTTGTAAACACCCTGTTTATATGATATTCTTCTCATTTTTCAAGCCTTCCCCTGGTTGATTACAGGAGCAGGAAGGAATTTATTCCTCATCTTGAAGCATAGGCTGGCCTGCAAGACTGAACACAAAGTTGGGAGGAATAGTCTTCCACCAGAGAGCTGATAAACAGCCCAAGCTGGAGACAGGCTGAAAGAGGTGTGCTCACGTTCTGTGTAGCTGTAAATTCTCATACATTTGGTTGGAGAAGCCTGGCTGAAAGAACTACTGGCTTTCTAGGGGTTTTTTCCTGAACTGGCACATTGTATACTTTCAGTATAATTTGCAATTTTTCTCAACGATATTTCTTGCTGAGAAAGGATGCAAACACAGCTGATGTTTACAGCTAACCTTCTGCACTTCACTGAAGTTGTGGATTTTGGCCCATGTCTCACATTAGTTTTAGGACACTGGGATGTAAAATGGGGGCTGGACTGTGGACTGGGCATTCCAAGGACCCTCTTGTGTGCTAAGAGTTCTCACAACAGTAAAGACCCACACATAGCGACTCAGCAGTTCCTTCAAGGTGTCTGTTACAACAGCCAGTAATAATTCAAGCTTATTGATAATAAAACAAACCTTGATGGCCAGAGTACAATACTGATATATATCTACAACGAATATATTTAGATATGCATACATGCAGAGTTTTGCCATGCACAAATATATATTCAGTCAGTATCATTTGGCAGGGTTTTCTCCCAGAGTTTTGAAAACTGGTATGTAAATATTCTGTGGAATAATGCAATTGTCTTCAATACATTTTAAATATGGAAAAAAAATTCTTATTTTCAAAATGCATGAACTCAAAACAGCAATTTCGAAAAGAATCCCTCAAGACCTTTTCCTCCCTTTTCATCTGCCCAGTGCTCACCTGTCTGCGGAGGTCTCTGGTCTTCTTGCACATACTGTCTATGGCAACAGCCAAGGCATTGCTTCTCTCGGCCTTGTCAGTCTGCAATCAGGGGGACAGAAAACACATCAGTGGCTGTCTGGGATCCCTCAGCAAGCACATTCTTTGTGTCCCCAGTGCATCAGAGCATTTGGTAAATCATACATGCTGAAGGATTTTTCAAATTTTTCATACATTTCAAGAGCCAGTACCACAATATTCACAGAATGCCAATTTGTGATGTTAAGCATAATTTGCTGAATCAAAACATATGCTTTAGAAGCAGTATGTAGGCACAAAATAAACACTTCTTAACTTCTGAATTGCTGTAATGCTCCTAGTGGAATCAACAACAACATTAATAGAGTTATGATGATAGTGATGATTGTGATGATGATAAATAATAGTAATAACAACAACAACAATATTTATGTCAGTCGATTAATACCCTATTCATGTGAAAAATACTGTTCTCTCTCTATGGCCAGTGTATAAATTTAGGTGCCTCCAATGCAATTTGGTTTTGCTTTTGTCTGCAGCATTCATTATTTTCCTCCTGTAAAACAGAATGGGTGAGTTTCGAAATGTCCAAGATGTTGCAGTGCAAACACTGTCCATGAAATGGCAATCTCTTCATTCAGCAGCACACTCATTCTCAGCATTTAGAAGATTGAGTTCTTGAGATACTGGAGAGGTCTGAAGAGAATCAGTTGTATACTTTCTAAACAATCTTAATTTTTTTATTTCCAGCTATAAGCAAAGTGCTTCTATCATTGTTACCTATTTGAAAAGTGTATTCTACACTTTACTGGACTGCTCAGCCTTTTTGCCCTACAATATTACCATAAAACCTCTGTGCCTACTAGTTGGTTTGAATTTTTTTTTCCCTGTTAGTACAGAAACTACATGAAATCCAAAATGCCTGATGAACTTAGTTTGCTTAAAGCAAGCAATCATTGCTCACCACCTTGGACTGCCCTGGTCTAAAGGAAAGAACCACAAATAGTGGTTCTTTACATAAAGTCAGCACACATGACATTTACAGCACAAAGAACCAGATTCTCACAAATGCTAAGAAAGAGCTGTGTACACAGACCACAGTATTTGGACTTCATTCACAGACCACCAGGAAGTCTCTATTATGAACACGACTGTCTCATTTTGTAAATAACATTAAAATTAATATGAAAGTAGTATTATCTTGGTAGGCACCTAGGAGTACACCCTTGCTATCTATATATCATACTTCAATCAGAATTATTTCCCTACTAAAGAAACCTGTGAACAGGACAATACGCTAATACTAAAACAAAATCTAGAGGTGACAAGAAAAGAACTCTTTTATATTAAAACTGAATATGCAATGTCATAAATGCCTTGAAATTATTAACACATTCTCTGTCAACTGAAAGGAAAAACTATTTTAAAAATTGAGCTTATATTTTCAGGGAGACTTAGAAAATCTCCTATGACCTTCTATTTCTGAAATTGCCTGTAGTCTTTCAGGGAATAGATGATCAAAACCAGGTCTTGGAGAAAGGTCTGAACTTCACCTTAAAACCCTCAAGGAATCCCTGGAGGTGGATACTCACTTTCTGTTCCACAGCAATGCCATCATTTCTTGTACTGAGGCTTGCACAGGAACCAAAGTAAATAATGACTCCTCTATGATGCTTGACAACAAAATGATCCCTTCTGAACTGCCAGGTAAACAGGACCAGGAAGAACTGTGCGTAAAACTCAGCTTATGCCTACGCATTCCGACTACGAAGATGCATTGGCATATCCTTTGAAAGCTTTATATTTAGAGCCTATTTTCCTACAAAGACAAAATCAATGCAAAATATTGGTATTTTTCAAATTCTCTGGTAATCTGTGATTTCAAAGGTGGCCACTAATGATACAAGTGGCTCTAAGCTAACCGAAGTCTTTGAAGCAGCTAATATGAAATAACCTCAGGTAGCAAGTGGCATGAAATATTGAACAGTGAACAAGTTAAAAATACTTTATTTGCAAATTCTTAACATGACAGTCAATGTCTAGAGAGCAAATCTAACTGTCAATGAAGTTATTCTTTACCTCATGTTTTCCCTACAGAATAAATACACTGCAAATGCACTGTAAACGCAGCTTCAGGCTGTAGAATGGGGACAAGTCCAGACTGCAGGTAACCTCATAACTGCAGACTCTCATTCTCCCCTAAAGAAACTTGAACATCCAAAAACCCACATTACTGTTTGGATAAGTCCTACTTATAAAGACTTAGGAACATCAAAATCGTGTGCAGTCTTCTCCAGTCAGGGCGACAGCTGGCTACAAAGTCTCCTCTGGGAGACTCTCAAACCTCACTGGCCTCACGTTGCCTTCTCCTGCTTCTGTAGGGTGACATCCACTGGCCCCAAGTACGCGGGGATCTGAAGCACCCCTGTGCGTTCACACCCCTCTGCAGGCCTCCACCTCGGACGTGACACTAACAGTCCAAGAGCTGCACAAGATGATCACGCTCTCGACTCACCGAAGAGGAGCAGATATAATGTTCTACAAGGGCATGCTGAAAGGCTGGCACGGTGAAACCAAGGGTGACCCGAGCACCTCCACGCTCAGCAGAGCGCAGCTCTCTCACTCCCCAGTGACGGAACTCCCACGTCTGGGGTTGCAGTGCTCTGCATCTGCTTGGCAATTAACGGCCTTCTTGTGACTGCTGTGCTTCAAAACAAACAAGCCTATCCTGAAATAGTTCCTTCTGATACAGAGCGACTGAATTAGGAAAAGGGCTAGGAAAGTTATGCACGTTATTCTGGGTCTGGATTTTAAAAATCAGGCAGTTGAGCCTTTCAGTTATTCTGTACTCACCTACTGTTTTTTCCTGTAAAATACATGTAATAGCAGCTATATGGCTCCCTCGTGAAGATCCTAAAAGCAATATCCAGTTCCTATTTCAATGCATTTTTAACATCTGAAACATTTTACAAGCATTAGGTCACACTGTTATTAATATTCCATTGAATGAAAGTAAGTATTTTTAATTAACACTGGATAGCCTGAAGATAAATGCTGGGTACTGCAAATAATACAGGCCTATTTCACACACTGGCAAACCACATTAGTTGAACGCCTCAAGAACCACATGTGCAGAAAATCTTTCCTGCTGGATTTTCATTTAAACCAGGACATATCTAAGGGCAGATTCTCAGTTGAAACACACGGCCTTATCCCCACTGGTTTTGACGGAGTTCATTTACACCGGCAGGGGATTGTGACCTTCCCAGACACTACAGATCCTTCTGCACCCCAAGGAACACAGATGCAAACCAAGATGTCTGCACTGGCTGCACAGCCTTGCAGGACTCAGGAACAAGTCTCCAGCCAAGCCTTTGTGGGTACAGGCCACCAGTTAGCAGTGGCACAAAGACTGCAGGAATCCCATAAGCTTCAGACTTTGTCGAGTTGCAGAGAGAGCTTACACAAAGGACTATATAGATACTCTGAGAAGGGTTCTAAGTTCACTTTGTTGATACTCCTGAAGGCCTACAAATGTCTACCTGATAGCTGCACTGATCAGCAGACTATAGGGAAGATATGGGCAGAACTACGTAAGTGATCATCTAATCTCTACTGGTACTTAGGCTAATAGATTTCCATATTTAAAGGTCAGAAATGAAGCACGTTTTGTTTCATGGGACGTGTCTGTTCCCAAATACAATCTTGGGAGGAATAAATAGAAAAAAAAAATCCAATCCGCTAGCATAATTTTCTTTGTTTATCCCACATTGACAGAATGGTTTGGGTTGGAAGGGATTTTAAAGCCCGTCTCATTCCAACTCCTGCCATGGGCAGGGACACCTTCCACTATCCCAAGCTGATCCAAGATCCATCCAGCCTGGCCTTGGATCCAGGGTCAGCCACAGCTTCTCTGGGTAACCTGTGCCAGGGCCTCTCCACCCTCACAGGGAAGAATTTCTTCCCAATAACTGATCTTAACCTGCCCTCTGTCAATTGCCTCCAGCAGCTGTACCATGACTCTATGATAAACAACTTTTCATATAGTTCTATGTATCCAAGAATAATTTTATTTTAAAAACAGACTAGCACATTTATCAAAATCAGTTCTCTATGGAAATATTAAAAAAAAGAACCCAAGCTAAAAGGCAAACACCAATCAATACTACAATAACTTAATAAATGTCAGAGCTCTAATTAAATGACTGACTGTTTCAGGCTATGTGTTGACTGAAAATAATCCTATGCTCAGCAATTAGAGGGTCCTGCTCATTCCACCTTAATCAAAAAAAACCCCAAAGAAACAAACTCTCACACAACTTAGGTAGGACATTAAAGCAAAGTCACAGCCTCAGTAGAGGTACCAAGCATTGTCTGATACATGTAACATGTAATGATTTTTTTTTTTTGCATATGGAATTTATAAATGGTTCTTCTTTTGAGTTATAAAGTTATTGTGAATTCTAAGCAAAACCATAAGTTTTAAAAAAAGTATAAAAAGCAGTTTTACAATTTATTTTGCATGATGAAATAATTTTGTCATTACTTGGGAAATTTCCACACCTGAGTTTTTCATGCAATGACAAATCTTTTTTTCATGTACAGCTTATAGAAACCCTGATCTTTCAAATCCTATTGTGGAATTCAACAAAGTAGACACCTACAAGCATCTGTCTCAAAAAAAGCCCCAACGAAACCTGAAAGCCTTTATAAGGGCTTCAATCCTATTCCAGTTCAATCCTGTTGCAGTCTTCATTTATCCCAATTGGTTCACTTCTCCCAGAATTAGTTAACACAGTGCTTCAGCCATCAATAGCTAAATAAAACTAGTATCAATTCCCGCATTCTTTGCTGGGAGGAAACAAAGGATTTGTCACGTTGAAGGTCACACAGTGAAAAAAATCCAAGATGACTGGCTATGAAACACCTGTGAGAAATGCCAAGTCGGAGGCGGAACCTCCTTGTACTCCTTTGTACCAGTCTGGATACAACTAGGCCCTGGGATTTGTCCCTTAAATGCAGAATTAATTTAAATATTATTTTACCTTTCAAATTTCAACTTGTTCCTCAAAGTGCAACGCCCAAGTAAAAACCAAGACTGCTTGTTGGAAGTGCTATGTCTGGTTAAATACACAAGGACAAAACAATGACCTTCTCCAAACCTGCAGAACTCAGTGGACAAGTCTGTGTTGGGCTGGAACACAAAAATGAGCCAGTTGTTTACACTTCTTTTTAAGTATGTCTCAGGCTTGCAAATAAAATGTTTTAAAGGCCTCTCGGTTGCCCATGCTGGAAGTGGATAAGAATAACTTTCTGAGTGCAAGCAACCTCATTGAAACATGGAACTGTTTAGATGCAGGAACAAATATATGCACAGGATTCACTGCCTGAGAAATCTCTTAAATGAACATTTCAGAAGTTACTCAAGTAATCCTCAGGCAGTTACAGCAGAACCTGACATTTCTGACATTTTACAGGACAAAAATTCCTTTGAAAAGGCAAAAACTTCCAGGCCTTTTCACACAGCATTTCAAAGCCTATTTTTACTGTACATCAAAAGCCTGGAGAGGGAAATAAATTTAGGAGTACATTTATTACCTTTCTTTTTTAATATGGGAAACATAAAGAATGAATAACCCACAAGCACTTTAAGTTGAAAATCACCTCCCCTCAGTGACACAGATTCCCTACTCTAGGGAATACACCCACCTCTAGTGTGATTTTTTAAAGACACCTGGCTCAAAAAAACCTATTCCTGTGATGAACAGGTAAGTGTATTTTTAAAAAGGGAAATCCCATGCAAGTGAGCAAATAAGGACTCTTCCATGTGGAACTGTTTCTCATTCTAGATAGGGTTTTTCCTCAACAGCTTCAATAGGAGACTGTCCTCTTTCTCCTCTTCAAGCCCCCATGGAATACTGCCTATAGATCTATTGCTGTGAGATGTGAAGTACCTCATAAGAAATTAATTACCTCACCTTCCACTGCTACAACTGGAGTACCAAGGGTTCTCCTCCCTGTGTCAATTACCCTTTTGCAATCAATATGCAGGAACAGCCTTGAATTTAAAGCCTCTCAGTATAACCCTTTTCTGACATTCAGTTACATGTAGTTTCTAATACTGCGAAACAAATTTCATTCGAGATAAGCACGCATAAAACAGCCAAAAAAAACCAGAAACAAAAAATTGGAATGCATAACCCTTTAATTAGCAGAAAACACACTGAAATTTTCAGATCCTAATTAATCCTAAAATCTCAGAAAGAATTATGTTGCTGGAATATGCATAATACTGCACATTTTCATCCACCCCCCAAACATCGGTGTCAATCAGCTGAAGGTGGGGAGGGTGGCCAGGCTGTCTCAAAGGACAGAGTGGGGATAATAAATTCTCTTGAAAACTGACTGGGATCCAGTCATAAGAGGAGATGAGGAACCTACACTATTCTAAATTTTTATTGTTTCTTTCTGATACATAAGACAAATATCTCCTTATATCAGGTTTTCTCCTACTTTTTCACACTGGGAATATTAGAAAAGTTCAGCAAGACTCCAAGGTGATCCTGATAAAACATCCATACTTTTCTAGTACTTACCTGGGGACAAGTCTCCCGGAAAGTCCAAGTGTCATAACTGGTGTGTTGCAGAGCAAATACAACCATCACTTACTACTTCTAATGCAAAAACCAAACACCACAGCACTTTATATTTGAAATATGACAGTCTTAAAACTTGATAGAGAAACCTCAAAGGCCAGTAGCCCTTGGTTTGTATTTCAACTCCAGGCCAACTGGAGAAATCAGCAGGCAGTAAAAACGACGTTAAATTTCTTTTAATCAGATGTTACTGTCATTCACAGATGATGCAGGAAGGAAAGGCAAACGTAAGTAGAAACAGAGCAACACTGTTGAACTGACAGCAAGAAGTATACTTAAGGGTAATCTGCCTTTTACTAAGAAGCAATTTTCTAAGTCTCTAGTACGGAAGTTTTTAATTGAATATCCATCTACCTTTCAGCAAAGTGTTCTGGCAGTTTTACAGCAGGAAAACAGAAAATTAGTTGGAGAAAATCTCATTCTACAGCAGCAGCATAAGACTTTCCTATGATGAACTATCATATAAATTGCTTGGAGATTATATGCTGCTATGAGAAAGATGAAAGGGATGGAAAGAGAAGAAAATTCAAAATAAAATATGGTAGAGTTACCGAGACAGTCTTTCTCATCCAGATTGTTTAAAAGTCCTAGCTGTACTTTAAATCTCAAAGTTATGGTCTTAAACAGCAGCCATAAATAGGGAAAAATGTCCAGCACCAAGCCATTCACATCCTGCCATACCTAGGGACAGACTGAGTTAGTGCAGGTTCCCAAGTGGCACAGCAAAGGCACATCCTGCATTTTTCAAGAAATCAAAAACAAGCTTACTGTGGCTTTTGAGGTGGTATTTTAATGTACAATGTACTACACAAACAGATTCCCATAGACTTAAGGAGTGTAACAGCACTCAAATCAAACAGCATTATAAATATACCTATAATATATATTTAAAAATATATAGGGTAACTAAAAATTTTCTAAAAAGAAAATCTTCCAAGTCCTCACAGCCACTCCATGGCATCCAGTGCCATCACGCTTTCTCCTTGTACTTCCACTGTATCGAAGAGTACCATGAAGAGATAAGGAGGGTAGAACAGTAAAACTAAGAAGTTTGCTGTGTTGTTGCACACTCCTTACTCTGGAAAATCTCTATGATACTATTCATGATCACTTATCAAACAGACATGCTGTGATACTTCTTTTAACAGAAAACCAAGCACATTTTTTTATCACATTGGATGGGCAACGAAGATTGATTTCCCTGATTTCACTCCCACATAACTTTAACATTTCTGTGGAGTTTTCCACAAGGAAGCAGCTAGAGATAAATATGGGTGGACCCATGACAGAACTTGGCCTACAGACAGAAACCTTAGAAAACAGCTACTTATCAAAGACTTCAGCTCTGAACCAAGCAGAGCTCAGTGATTTCATGTAATACACATGATGAGGATGTGGCTCTGTTCTAAACCGTGCTTCTAAATAAAAGTTAAATGCTGAAACCCCAAACAGGCAAAAAAATGTAATTCCATTTAATTATGTATTAATTGTATTAGTTAATCCCTTTCTAATCCACAGTAATTAATTCAATTTAACACCACACTGTGATGCAGTATGTGAATCTTGGAAGCTGGGAGGCACATAAGCATGCGCAGTGAATAAAGTCCAGCTTTTAGGGAGAGGACTAAGTTCAAGTTCTCACATTTACAAACACTTCAGCTAAACGCTCCCCAGCACCCCGCGTGTCCAGCGAGTCCAGCCTGTGCGAATCCCTTTGGAGCTGTGCAGTGTCCACACAGGACTATGACGAAAGAGGTGGGAACGCAGGAGGTCTGGGGGATCATCACAGCCAACGGGAGCTGGTGCCGTCAGCTCACTGGGTGAATTCAGTCACTCCTGAACAAAACGCATCCCTGTTTCTAGCAACACAGTGAAATGGCTCCACGGGGGTATTCCTGGAAGCTCATGACTACATGTTTCAAATACTCAACTGTTATTTAGGAATCCACTATCGTTAGATAGAGATCTACGCTAGTTCAGACAGTTTCTGCTGTTAGCACTTGTAGGGGAATGAACACAAAACAGACTGGTAGAAGAGCACTTGAATGATGCTTTCTACACTGACGACTGCCAGAAAGGGGCCCTTGCATAGCCATTAATTCAGCAGATGGATTTGGAGAGTAAGAAATCAGTGCATTACTTGGGCTGTTGGATTAGACTCACAGCACAAGTTTGAAGATCCTGGGCTCCTGTGCTACAAGAGAGAAAAAAGCCCCAATTTGTTAAAAGAAGCAGCTACCAAATGGAACAAGGGAGGCTGTATGTGATGGCATGCAGGGAAGACAACTGAAAATTAGTCTCCTACAGGGCAGGGATCTGCAGAATCCTGCATGAGATCAGGACAGTCTGCTATTCAGGGCATATTCCTCTGCAGTTCTATGCAGAAATTCCCTGTGGCTTTTTCCCTATTTATTTTTACACAGAAAAAACCCAAATATACCCGTGGAAACATTCAAACCCAGCATGCAGTATTTCTGACATTCTAACATAGCAATCATACTTCATGTTGGAAGTTCATTTTCTGCAGGACTTTTACCTTAAACACTGCAGAGAATTTTTGTCTAAATTAAAAATTCAAAGTTTCATGTTTAATTTTTTTAACTATTCACATCTCCAATTAGCCAAGGATTTCATTTACTACAAATGAACCTAAATTTTCATATAATTATCATCAGCTCCATAGAAGAATACAGTAAAAAAAGGAAAGGAGAAACATCTAACTAGAACAGAATCAGTAGAAAAGTCATTAGGAATTATATTGGGTAAAGCAAAAATATTATAGATCTCAAAGACCTTTTTCGTTTAAGATTTATATTAATTCCTTCAACTTTCAATGAAATAAATTAAATACTTGGCTGCAATCTTATGAGTAACCTGGTTTTGCTATAAATGTGTGCTACTGAATTTCATGTAAAGTTTAAGAAATTTTAAAAACACACAAAGTCAGAAGATTAAAAGCAAAAGGTTAAGAAGGGTCTTCACAAATATGGTTCCCTAGTTGCACAGTACATGAAAATTCAAATATTTATCGTTTGCATTTCTTTATAAATGCATTTAAGATCCATTTATAGTAAAGAAATACTCAAGTTGAATGGACGTGTAATCAAGGTCTTAAAAGATCTGCTGTCTGCACACCCTAAAAGTGGGCACATTCTACGCCCCACTGTGTAAGATTCGAAATGTTTCCTCAGTAAAACCCCTGGGAGTCTGCTCTGGGATCTCCCTCCCGGCTGCTCCCCACGATGTCACAGCTGCCACTACCGCAGTAACTCTCACCGCCCGATGGGTGCTTCAACAGGAGAAACAAAGGGCAGCTGGGAGAAGTCCACCCACACTGCCAGCTTCAACAACAGTTCGCTGCTAAGACAGTCTTCTTTTTTCTTTGCGATGGCTTGTGCTTGTTCTAGCGGGGGCAGCCAGTTACCACTTTCATTTATTAGCTGGCAGATAGTTTTGAGGTTTCTCATGTAATTACTGATGAAATGCCACCGTGCCAAAAGCCACGTCACCTCCTGGTTCTTCCCAGAGCCCGCAGCATTCAATGGCAGTGCCAGTGGAGCTGCAGGTGGCACCCAGCAGCCATGCCGAGCTGCAGTCCCAGCGCAGCCACAGACGCCCGGCAGGACTCTGCGGCGGGCTCCGGCTGGCGCAGCCCCGGCGGCAGCTCAGCACACTCGGCCTGCCACGCTGGGAGCCCTCAGGAGCCGTGGGACAGGCTCCCAACAGCCAGCAGGCCGGGAAGCTCCGGAGGGCACTGCTCACTGGCGCCGCAGCAGCCCTCCTGCGGAGAGCACGCCGCATTCCAGCACGCGTTTCCGCGCGGGCCTGCTGCGGGACACAACACGTGCCAAGAACCAGCCTCATTTCACCAAGGCCCTGCTGCTTCAGGAGCTGTTGCTGTTTGCTGTGTCTGTATCTGAACATTTCATCATACACACACAGAGAGATTCTTCAAACACATCACGATCTTCACACATACATATGCAAAAATAAATACAGACAAATATGTCAGACTGTATTTAGCTTACACTATAAAGCCTCTTTGGACTGAAAGAGCTGCCAAAACTCCAGGCTGATCTGATGGGAGCCTCAAAACAGCGAGTGTACAAACCTCTCAATTTACCATATTTGAGAGCCATGTTTAAGCATTCCAAATCAAAGAAAAGCAAATTTTATATTAATTTGAAGCATAAATACTGTTAGCAAGTTCCATGGAAATAGACTTTAGCATATAGTAAAACTGGGAGCATGATTCTGAGAATGAAGATAATGTGATACTTATTAGATGTATTTATCTTACCTTAGACGACCATGAATAAAATACTTGCTATCATACTAGGAAGAGTATGGCAGAATGTAAGCCCTCTTCTGTAACCACTCCCCTCCACTCCTGTTACACCAAAAGATATCCTGACCTCCCTATTCTAAAATCACAAGGAGAATTGTATGTGTTTGTGGGGGAGAAAAATGTGAAATCACTTGAAATAGCAACCGTTTACAAAAGTATAAAACATATTAAAAGGCCTGGTACTGACAGTGTAACTTCAATTTGGCATCATCTTTTGTATGTAAATAAATACACCTTCAAACGCACTTGTTGAATCAAATAGACTTCAGGATGCCATGCTTCCAGACTGCCACAACAAGCACTAAAAACAAATGCTGGAAACCTCCTTTATTAACTTACTGAAATGTTCACACTGAAAGTATACAATTAAATGACTGGTTTTCAGGGTTATTCAAGGGTGCCATATGCTCATTTTTAACTAGAGTATGTCTTCCAAAGTAGAAAAAATACCTCTGCAATCACATGACAATATTATATATTAAAAACAAGTAAAAATGATAATTGAACAAAACCACATTAATGGGATCCAAGAAAACACAAGAGCAATTGAAAATGAAAAGGCTTTATATCAGATTGTGCTTATAGTGTAAGACAAAATGGATGCTGTAATAAACTATATTACTTAAAGCAGAAAGCTGATGTGACAGTGTGTCTGCAAAGAATGTTAATAAGAGCAAAATCAAAATCACAAAAGAATGAGAATGGGAAAGCTAAGCAGAAAAGGCAAAGTAAATATTCCAGGCAAGGTTTCTTCTGTAATTACAAAAAAGAAATTAAATTATAAATTATGGAAGAGTTGTTTCCTACTCAGAAGGCATGAGTGAGAAGGATACTTGGAGCTGAAATGAGTTTGCAGAACCAGGGCTTAGTTTTGCTTGCTTAGGACTATCAAACTCCAGCTCATGATTTTTTTAAGGTTACTGATATACTTCTACACTCATCCATAACAACACCAAATTAAATATAACACATATTTTTGCTACAGTCAGGAAGCCTCAGGTGGGCACTAACCCGTAAGAGCCACTGCAGGCACACAGTGACATAAATTAAAGCCAAGGTACTGAGCTGAAGAAACCAAACCAAAGGCTCAGGCCGGAAAGCAACAAAGGTGAAGGCTCATCCATCTTGGTGCCTCATTCAGCCATGGAAACTTGGCTGAGAAGAGCCTCAGTGCTCCCAGATGGTCTTTCTGCTCATCCAGGCTCAGGAACACCTGGCTCCTCACACACCATCCAATCATCCTCCGACAGCTGAACAAAGCCTCGGAGAACCCCATCACTGGGCTCAGAAGATGGCAATGACTGCACATGCCATGATCACTGCCCAGCGCTTCTCCTTGCCTAGAGACATTCAGCCTGCGTCAGCAGAGCAGGTGCCAACTAAAAGAGTCTCTGGCTTTACAGGAATGCCATCAAATCTCCCAGGACAACTACTTGTCCCTCAGGGGATCAGGAGAGAACAGCAGACAGAGCTGCAGGGCACTGGAGGTATGTCTGATTTACACCGCCCTGAGAAGCCGTTCTGAGACAAAGGCAAAAGGTACTTTCTGTTGTAAATTACACAGTCAAACAGGATCACTTCATGTACCCCATACTGGCCAAGCCCAAACCCAAGAGCTGCCAGATGTCCAACAGAACGTTTTTTCATTAAATCATCCTGGTAATCCCATGGCACGTGCAAGCATGTAAAAAAAAAAGCATCCTCTCTCTTAAATTAATGGCATTTTAAGCAATACTAGTAGATAGAGGCTATAGGGACTAGGACAAACCAACTTTTAAAACATGTCAGTTAAATCCACCATGAGCAGCACAACATCAGTGCTCTGAGAAGTCCCCGACAATATATGGGCAATGTGTACTGGGAGCCTCTGGGTACCTTATCCATGTTTCAAGAAATTTTGAGAGGTTGTAGTGAAGAAGGTTGTAGTGCCTGCAAAAACATGATGAGCAGGTTTTGTTTAGAATACGTGAGTGTATACAAACTCTGCAAAAGCTCAAAGAAGAGGCTTCTAGCTCTGTTCACTTTGTGGCTGTTTTTGCAGCAAGCAGCCAACACTGCCCAAGTGCCAGCAGAAATTATGTGCATGGGGGAGATCAAATAGGCTAAAGGAAATACACTACAATATCCACTTAGTCTTCATGCGATAAAAAGATAAAGATCCCATGTTATATCAAATGTCTTTAACTACTTATCACTATATATATTAAGTATGGCATTTACTGAAAATGTTGCACTTTTAATTTAGCATTCTGAACAGTTTTAATAGTAATTTGGTAGCAATCACAAGGTTGGGAAAAGTGCAACATACAAGTAAGTGCTTTGCTTTTAACAAATTTCATCCACTAAAAAATGATCCAACCTAATGCCATCCCATATCGTTTTGAAATATAAATACACTCGAATTTTACCTGTAACCTGAGCATAAATAAAACCAAGACAACAAAACTGAAAGGTTCAATGCATTAGTTGAAAGAGCTGGTAAACCTCAATACAGTGTACACAACTTTGCTGATAAAGCTAAGAAAAAGAAAATAAGAACAAGCTTCTAAGTAGCACAAACAACACTCTGCTTTCATTTTCACATATAACTGAAATACCAAAGAGAAGCCTACTCAGGGGCTCTAAATTATATATGCTGGAAATCAGCGATGAAACAAAAATCAAGCAACTCAATTCCAGCATAAATGAACATTCAACATGGGGCAGAAAATGACACAAATTGCCAGTTCTTGCTAACGTTAAATTCTGGAGATTGTTTCACACAACACTGCCATCTCTGAACTTATAAAGGACTAATCAGAATTAAAAACCGTATCATCACTGAGAAACAAGTGCCTCGTCCATTTCAAACCTGCTATGAAGAGACACTGCCATAAAACGAAGGCACTTACTAACTCTGAGTCTGTGGCAGAAAATGAACAACTTCCCACCATGGGAGTAAGTTTAGTCATGGAAAAGGGAGAGTTGAGCAGGAACAAGCCAGATGACAGAATGGCATCTCGGAAAAGAGCTTTGAAGACAATATCTGTAATTTTCAAGAGGTTTACTTGCTGACTTATTAGAGAGCAATGTGGACTTGCAAAGCAGGGCTTTATCAAGCAGTTTTTCTCCAAGCTTTTGGAAGAAAAACTGAAGTTCAAGAAACAAAATCTTTGTTACAAATGTTTCTGCTGTTACAGAAGCAGCGAGCATCCTCTGTAGTTAGCAATAGTCCTCTCATTAGCAATTAGTGTCCTGTGACTCCCACCCACTACAACACAGCTTCCACAAAATACAGGCCATGCTCCTTGCTGCATAATGATATATACACTGTTGAAACAGGTAAAGTGTAAGAAAAGACTGATCCAAATTTTAATCCATACTTAAATGAGACAAAATTCTGATTCAATGCACTGATTAATAAGCCAGAAAATACCCTAAATTATATGTCTGCACAACATGTGCTTACTTAGAGCACAAACAACACTTGTACCAGTCCTGGAATTTGTATTTCAATTAATAGGAAATGTTGCTAAGCTGAAAAATGCTTCTAAATTAACTCTCCTCCTTAGCACCATGTACTGCGAAGTGACAGGAGCCAGCACAGAAGACTCAGACAGAAATTCTAAAAGCTGGTGGCTCCTACAAAGGATGCTAAGTACCATCTGTGACCTCATGAAGAATTCACCTCCATAAGTTTTGAGACTAGTCACCACATTTCTAACACACTCTACAAAGCTCTTTAGTTTCTGGGCACATGCCAGAACAAAATTCAAACCTCTGTTACTTTGTTTGGCTAACCAGAGTCTCATTCACCTAAGGATCAACACCTAAGGATCAACCAAGACAACTTGATTCAACTGCAAATCAAGATGCGTGAGTTTTGTAAAATACATTTCCTATCTTCAGACTACAAAACACTTTGCTAAAGAATACTTAAGTCCCACTTTAGTTTAGCAATACAGAATCTGTAAACATCTGCAGATTCTGCTCAAGCCCATGTTTAGATCCCGTCCCTTTTATTCTTTATTCCTTAAATAAAACCTGGATAAGTCAAAAGCTTTTGAAAACTACATCTTGTCATTAATTACTGTCTCTCATCAATATATATCTCACATGACATGGCACTAGAAGTACAGCGATGCCTGTTATCTGTCATGCCAGCTAATGGTTCTTTGCCACATTCTCCCGAGATTAAGGTAACTCTCGATACTGGAATGCCGAAGAACAGCTACCCCTAGTGATCAGAGAGGCGGGAGATGAACTTCAAAGCCCTCCTTTGTTTACAGCCATTTCTCATTTTCCTCAACGAGCTTGTCGCCAGACACAGAACACACACTGAGCAAAGACAACGCTCACTATCTAAACACATATTTGCATTGCAAAGAATTTTACTGGGAAGAGTTTTGTGAATAGGTTTGTATCACACTGTTACAACCAGGTCAGAACTCCAGCTTCAAACACTAATGAACCATCAGCTAAAGAGTTGAAGCCAATTTAAATCTCTCTGGTCTGCCTCCTGCCACACAGAGTAGCGAACAGATCCTTCTCAGGGTCTCTGTGCAATACCAGGAACCCCCAAGCCACACAGTGCAAGAGAGAGGACATCAATGGGCACAGACTGCAGCTGGCAGAGTCCCAGATCACATCAAGGAGATCTAGAGGCAGGCACAGGGGAAATACGGAATCGCTGAAACATTTAGGTTGGGAAAACCCTTTAAGATCATCAAGTCCAAACATTCCATCAGCACTACCAAGCCCACCGCTACCCCATGTCCCTAAGTGCCACATATACACACATCTTTTAAACACCTTCAGGGACAGTGACAGCCCAGGTGCCCTTGGCCGCCTTGCCCCCATGGGGAACACCTGGGCTCATGTTTGGCCTCTGTCACCAGCACCCCCGAGGCCTTTCCTGCTGCCTTCCAGCCCCCCTGCCCAGCGTGGAGCTGCAGGGGGTTGTTGTGACCCAAGGGCAGGACCTGGCATTTGGCCTGGTTGAACCTCCCACCTTTGGCCTTGGCCCATGGATCCAGCCTGTGCAGATGCCTCTGCAGAGCCTTCCTGCCCTCCAGAAGATCAACACTCCCACCCAGCTTGGTGTCATCTGCCAACTGCGTGAGGGTGCCCTCAATGCCCTTGGCCAGATCATCAATGGAGACAATAAACACTGAGCCCTGGGGAGCAGCACTGGTGCCAGCCCCAGCTGGATGCTGCTCCATCCACCAGCGCTCCCTGGGCCCCCCACCAGCCAGGTCTCAGCCCAGCAAACAGGGCACTGTCCAAGCCGGGAGCAGCCACTGCCGCCACAGAAACACTCTGCGAATCCGTGTCAAGGGCATTTGGAAACTGCAGGCAGACAACACCCACAGCCTCTCCCTCGTGCACTAGGGTGGTCACCTGGGCAAAGAAGGAGATCAGGTTGTTCAAGCAGGACCTGCCTTTCATAAACCCGGGCTGGCCCTGATCCTCTGGTCATCCTCTTTTCATACAGAAGGAAAAAAATTAACGGGAGTGTTCTGGAGTGCCAGAATGTTCTTCATCGGAAAATTAGGAACGTCTACAGCAAGCAGCAATGTCCCTGATTTGTCTCCCATGAGTGAACACACAGCATGCAGTCAATCATTGTCCATGAGAAGGCATTCCTGATGGCTAATTTGGCACCAGCAACACAGACTATTTGGAGACGTTTTTACCTGGAGCTTTCTGACCACTACATGGGGTCTTTACTTAAGTCCCACTGTTACTTTTAAATATGCATAATACACTCTTTATATCCATCAAAAGATGGATACAGGACTAATAAAAGCTAAGAAAAAAATTAGCATAAAGAACATCCATGTGGCAGGAAATTTAAAGCACACAAGCTGCAACAGCAAAAAGAGATAAGAGTGAGGAAGAAATCAAACATATACTCTCTGTTTTCCTGAAATAAAAAAGAAAGATGTAGAAAAAGTCTTCCACTGACCTTAGTTTCATATCCTTGAAAAAATTATGAAATGTCTGTCCCTTTTAAAGTAAGTACTTTTGCAAATTATTTTCTCTTAGATTAAAACACTGTTTCTCTTTTGAAAGGGGAATTGGACAAAGTGTGTTGGCCTGTTAGAAAACAGGGAAGCATATTTTCATCTTTATCGCTCAAAAGAAAACAAAAAATAAATTTATAAGGGTGGTTCCCTGTGCATTGTTCACCGGCAAGTATTAACTGGGCATATCATAACATGAAAAACACAGTATATGGAGACAGACTCCTACAAATTCACCTTGGGTGGGAAACAGTTGATATCAAGGAATATTACTTCTAGGGCCAGGGAAATGTGTCTGCCAGGATATAAAAGCAAGGTCAAGCCACAGATACAATCACAAAAAAAATGTCAGATATAAGACTGGAAGTAATTTGGAGCTGACACAGGTGAACACAGAACACACAAGTACAATTACCAGCCTGCTTTGATCTGCAGGTCCACAGTCCTTTCTGAAGCTTCTGTCCTATTGTGGCAAGCAAATTTTGCTGCAGAGTATTACCAAGCCTCGTGATAAAGCGGAGTCGCAGTCGATGCAACAAAGAGGCGGCGCTGTTTTGGTAAGACAGGGTCAGCTGTCACATTAACAATGCCACGAGACTGTGTGTCTAATGCTCACCTGGGGGCATTAGAAACTCTGAAAACCTTTCTGATCTCCTTACGCACAATGCACGAGGATGAGGTCCCTGCTGGAAACAACTAAGTGCACTGAAGACAGTACTCATTACAGTAATGGAGGACTGGTATCAACCTCATCAGCCTCCATCACAGTGGTTAATGCTCTGAGATTCTCACATGTTCCTCTGTAGTCTATTGTAAAATAAGAGTTACAATACTTACTTGGAAACAGTGAAGACCGGACAAGAAAACAGTACATCTACCACTTGCAACACCTTCCAAAAAGCCGTTCTTCACTGAAATACCAAAGATGTTGTAATAACATGAGTAAGACTGTACCCTAAGCATTAGGCTTACTTTGAGATATTTACACTTCACCATCACAGTCCGGTATTGATTCATAACCGTACACTGAAATGGTTTCACTGGCTACACTGCAAGCAGCTTTATTAACTGGTAGAAAAGAACACTTAATATATATTCAAACTGTATTTAGCAAGCTCTTTTACATCCTTGAAAACTTTACTGGGTAATATTGGACTGAGCAGACAGGCTGCCAAAACTCAGTGGGCCAAAATACTGAACACAGGAACAAAATGTGACAATCATAAAAACAGCAATAATAATAATAATAACAACAGCAGCAGCAGCAGCTTCCTATGACAACAGATAAGGTTGTGATACAACTACAAATGCATTAATAGATTTGGTCTCAAAAATTTTGATAATACAGGAGTCTCTGAGGGCAAAAGAGCAAACAGGATTTGAAACCACATCACATAAAAAAGCCCGGCTGTCTAATCATATAAAGCACTACGCAGTAGACTGAGCTTGCCTGTTTTGTGCCTCACATCCTTGTTCACCAGTGAACAGGATTGTCACTAAAACTCTCCAGATAAAGATCTCTACTGGCTCGATGCTGTTCATCACCTGGCACTAGAAGTTTACATGACAGCTGTAGGAACAGACAGCAGTGCTCTAGTACAGAGGCCCAGTTTAGCTGTAGTTTGGCAATCACCTTTAGTTGATGAAGATTACAGTAGTTTGAAGATTTATTGCTTTTCATTCTGTCAGTTTATCTGTGATTTCCTTGCCTGTGCTTCGTGAGGATGACCTCTAAAGTCCATGGTAAAAGTGGGAGCAAGAATCCTACCAGCTACTTTCCTAGTGAACACAGATGAATTTGCACTCAGTAACCACTCTTGAAAATATTTCAGTCATTTCTGGCTCACCTTAAATGCAATTCTTGCAAGCCCTTATGCATGTCTTAGTTTGAAGTCACTGTGATTTAAATTTTTTATTTTGTATTCACATTCTCACTACTGTTCAAGGATTTAAACTTTCTGAGGCTGTTTCAAAGTCTTCTCTGACAGGTGCTATGAAGGTGCTCTAGGCCTCTAATTCAGTTTATTCAAACCTTCTCCACATCGTGAAGAGTTCACTTGTGACTGACTTTTTTAGTTTCTTTCTCTTGCTTGTTTTAATTCCTCTGTTCCAAATCAAGCACTAGCATCCCAGATGTTTTTACTTCTGCTGTTTCTAAAAAGCTGGCAAACCCACATGTTGCATCTCTACCTGTCCACTTTGGCACTTCCTCTTTTCAGTCATTGTGGAAAATGTGCGCACTGTGCATGTTGAAGCTGAGACTGGCTTCTCTCTTCCATTTTCTTCTCCTTTTTTATTTTTTTCAAAATAAGTGTTCCCAGGACTCAGTCATACTGTAGCACCTCTGCATTAATGACCTGCAAAATGTTCACGGTTCATTAAAGAACTCTGTGTTAAAGGAAGCCAATGAACGTTTCTCATGAAAGAGTAATTCAATTTCTACTCATAGTGTTTCATCACCTGGCTTGTTTGTTGAAATTGTCAATCAGTGTCTGATTTAGAAGTTTTCTAACGTGTATTGTTGCTGATTTCTGATCATTAAACATTTGGTTAACCAAAAAATATACATACATAGAAAGGTGTTACAATTAGCAACTGCTAAGTCCATTTTGAAGATATCAGTGGCTTTTTCAAGTATATTTCTGTTATAGACAATTTTGTAACATTCATTTAAACGAAAAATATTTTAAAAGGCATAAAGGAAAAATCCTGGGTACTTTGAGATTCAGAGACAATTCCATGAACTTCCTGATTTTGACTAGGCCATTCTTTACAAGGAGAAAACAAATTAAGGATGTAAGTGTATGTTATTACTCAAAGACAAACCTCTCTTTGAGACGGATACAAATCCACACAACCGACGTCTGTTCACAGATAACAAAAAATACAGGTACCGCTTGCTACAAAACTGCCCAGCTGTAACAACCATGCAAACTGAAATTCAAAGCAGCTTAGTCTAATGTCACAGCAGACCACTGTAGCTATGAAGTCCATAATCAAAAGGGTAAGCTCAGATGTACAGCAAACCACCTCAGAAATACAGCAGGGACACACACATAAAAATTCAATGTTCCTGTTAAGACCCACTCATTAAAACCTCTGTAAACACAGAAAATAATAAAATATTATTATCTGCCTTGCTCCTGCTTCTCCAAAGCAAATAATCAACTTGAGCATAATGACACTAAGTAGGTGTTCAGTAGCGTGAGATCCACGGCACCTTTTCTCCAACTGTATCTTCTTTAAGTACAGAAAGGAGACAACTTTAAGCACTGGCCTTCTGACAGACCAAACGAGTGCCCCGAACTTCTCAGTGAACCCAGCACAGACTCTACAAAATGCAGAGACACTCCTGAGAGACACTTGGAGCTCAGCCCCCCATCCACTACTTTGTTGTTTTATTTACTCTTCCTGCAAAAGAATCAGATCTACAGCCAGAAGTTCTTCAGTGACTTGAGGGACACACATTGACCCATCAGTATCTGTATTTGGTTATTATGTCAACAGGATCGGTCTAATGTCACCCATCATCCATAGCGCAATGGGAATCACTGCAGAACTGTAAAATACAACCACAAGAGTCAGCTCTTCCCCTAAGCTTTCCTCCAAGTGTTGTTCAAGGAAAGCAAGTACTCCTCCCTGGTTTCCCCATGAGAAAACTGAGGCACAGAATGGTGATGTTATGTGGCTATTGCCACCTTCAGGCCAAAACCAAAGCCAGAGATGGAAAATAAAACTAAAAAAAGCAACTTAACTCAAACTGAAAACACAACTGAACACATATAGATGGTAAATAACAACTAACTAGTAAATGCAACTAACTAGAGAAAATAATCTGGATTTCCTGAGACAAGACTCCCAGTGCAGGTCAGGATTTCAGATGCCAAACTCAGCATTCACTGACACCAGTTGTCACTGTAACTTACTGCTATGACCAAATGCAGTATCACATAAAACTCTGCCATCATCCAGCTAACAGTCCTACACTGACAAGGCAGGCATGGGAAACTGGATAGACAGCCTCAATTTACCAACAGTTGAATCGTTTCACCTTTCAGTCTCCCGCTTTTGTGTTTACAAAGTCATGTCTTCATCTTCTAAACATTTTTCCCCCTTAAAACAATAGACGAGTCCAACTTCTCCTTTTGCCTGCCTGGCTTGCTGAGTAATGGAAAAGTCAGCCATCAGCCCAAAACAAGGTTAAGAGAAATGGGAATGCCAACTTCTCTGGGTTTTTCCAGGCAAAAATCCATCTAGGACAATAATCAGTACAAACCTATCGTATTTCCTGGCAGCAATAAAAAGTTTCAAAGAAATAAAATAAATGACAATGGCAGGGTAACTGTGATAAGAATGAACATGTTGTTGAAGAACAAAATCATCTGCAGAGCATGCAAACTAAAACAATTAGAATCCATTTATTCTGCTTAACCTGGATCTTACTCTGTGCAGCACTCACCTTAAGAAGGACACAGAAATTAGATGTATTTTCCACAATGAATCCCTAAAAATTCCAGAAATATATTCTACAAATGTTACAGAGTTGGGGCTATAGAAAGAACCTGAGTTGGCCAGACTACTGATGCACATTAGAAAGACACAAATTAAATATTACAGCAAAAGCTTAAATCAATCACTTCCAAAATGAAGGAGTCCCTGCAGTGGTTTCAGTGTACATCACATAACCCTACAGGCAGTGTCATCCCTCTGTCTTGGACATCATTAAACAAGCAGCAGGGAAAAGCACTTTCTTTTATTGTTTTGTTCCATGGATTTAGGGACGGATAAATCTTATTTAAGTTCTCTAAAGTGACAGTGGAGAGTGTTTTGGATGAACAGTTCTTTGTTTAGCTATGAAACTACAGTCAAAAGGCAGGTCAGAGCACAGCAAGCTATCATTCATGATTTCTTCTTCTCTCACATTAGGAAATAACTCTCAGAATGAAATTAATTCCTTTTACATGTCCACACAGTCCTTACCTTTGGGGTTAAGATAGCAAAGAGAGATGCCAGTAAATAAAAGTAAGCACTGCCCTTCTGACTGCAGTTGATAGACCCTTCTTCAGCAGAACAAACACAACTGCATGTTTTGAAGTTTAAGTTTGCCTCCCATCTTCTAAGGACATAGAACTTAACCCCAGAAGCCCCTTTCCTTATCCCTCACATTCTCAGGTACTGTTGTTCTGGCTGTTCAGAGCACTGCTGAATCTCCCTTGTTAAAATGCATGGGTATGCTGAGGTGTGTCTCTCCGAACGGACAAAGGATGCCCGTGCTGCCCAGAGCACAGCCAGGGACAAACTGTCTCTGCCCTTGCGGGCTCTCCCCACACGGTGGAGTGGCACAGAGGAGGTTTATCAGCCATGACGGGCAACTCCCCACAGGCCTGTCCCCAGAGGCTGCCCCAGCACCAGTCTCCATCCTGCAGGGAACAGGCAGCACTGGCTCTCACAGCAGTCACAGATAACAAGCGTGGTCGGAGGGGAGCGTGCGGAGGTCTCCCAATAGTCTGCTGGGGAAAAGAGAACAATGGAGCTTTCAAGCTCTCCAGCAATCAGAGGGTTTAGGAATCAACAGTACCCCTGAAATACACCACCAATACGACAGCTGTCTGAAAGGGAATAGTGAAGTACTTTGTACCTTAGAGTGACTGATGAGAAGTTAACGCAGGATGCATTAAGTATAAAATCGTACCAAGTCGAAAGATGAAGGATGGAAGAGCCAGGAACATCCAGCCCAGGCTGAGACAGCAGCCACTTGTGCACTTGTGCATACCTATCACAACAGCCAAGTTTGAAAGATTAGGAACCAACGTTTTTATGAACTCCAAACTATGATCACTGCTGCACATGGACCAGTGTTGAATCTTCACAGAGCAGGCATTTTTTGGTCACTAATAACTTGAGATTGAAGCTACATCTATGAGAAAGCAGTAAAAAATCCCCAGTAACTGTACTGGAGATCCCTTCCCTAACTGAAATCATTTCATCAGGTGGGATATTCAGTACAATGACGCCTCCTCTCCTGCTACAGATAACCTGGAAGAAAAGCAAGTGCAAATCCATTACAATGAGACCAACCTGGGGTTTGCAACCTCAGCATATTGTGGCTTACAGAATGTCTGCAGGGGGCTGTGGGGATCCAGACGTGGAGCCAAAAGCCTTCCATGTGTTCGTTTTCCAGTGAAGGGGCTGAGTACGGAGGCTGTATAACCTGCTGTCACCTCAGGACTGCAGAAGAAACAGCCAGAGCTGCTTTACAGGCCTGACAACGGGGATGCCATTTCTCCTTTATGGCTCTCCGGCTGCAGTATTCCACCGAGTGGCTTTGCCACACACGACTACAATCACAGACGTAATAAGGCAACTTTTACTGCATTTAGCCATGATAAATACTCTGAACTAAAAGGCTGTTAGTATTATCCAGTTTGCAAGGTGTACTTTGCAGTTATGAAATGTTTACGACCAGCCAAGCCTTTGTTAATAACTCAGCAGGATAATCCTGTAATGTACCATCTCATATAATGGGAAAGGCACAGTCTCAGTGCTATTCGTATTTTGCTTCTGCATTCTTTACATGAGACATGCACATGAAATACTGTTTATCACCATTACAGGAACACAATTATTTGCTATGTAGAGAGAAATATCTCTGGACAAGATTTTGACTGGCTTCAGCACAGAAAAAAAAAAAAGATTCTCAGACACCTAGAATCAATTGCTGCAGAAGCAGTAGCTATGAAAATATAAAACTAAGTACTATCAAACTGTACAGATTGTCAGAAAATACAGGACCAATTCAGTACTGATCTAAGCCTAGTGGGAATTTATTAGTGTGCATGTCAAGTAGATTTGCTTAAAGTAAGTAATTATTAAGAAGGAGAAGTATTTTTATAGTTTATTTGCAACATCACATGAGATTTTTTTTTTAATCCTTTTTAAGGTCTTTTTTATTGTTCCTACAAAATGGACTCAACATTACAGTTGCATTACACTTCACTATGATACAGTACCTTTATTAGAGCCAAATTCCTTTTAATTTTCTCAGCCTTTAAGCCACCAATCTTATAGTGGTGCATGGTGGTTATTTATTTCTCTTATTTGTTCTGCTTCTAACCTGGTATTCATTTTCCTCCACAGAGTCATTTCCATTTGGATGAAGGAAAAAACCCCAAGCTTTCCCAATTCTGCACTTGACCACCACAAAACTTAAATTTGTTTTCTTTTTACTTTAAAATGATTCATGTAGTGTTTGGGATTTACACCCAAATGGGCCTGATACAGTCATAGATCTTGGAAATATCAATTCCTTTTGAATGGCTTAAAAGCTGCATTGAATGTAAAACAGAAGGGGAGTGTATGTGGGCTGGACATCTAGCATCACATTCAGAACTGCAAATTCATCTTTCTGAAACAACCGGTATTGTTTAGGATAGTCTCAAACAACTCACACCTACTCCCCAGCTAGTTTAGGAGATCTCGGAATTTCCTGTTTGCATTATGTTGACAAGACAGTGTTTGGCAGCTGGAGGAGAGGGAGGAATGTATATGAATTTATGCTTCTGATCTTAAAGTTTAGTTATCCTCTGAATTCTGTTCCAGCCTCTTGGATTTCAGTGAAGCTCATGGATCTCTAACAGTACAAAACTAACAGATTGAAAGTACTGATCTATTTTCTAGTTATCATTAGTCAGTATCTGAAAGGCCCCAGTGTATCAAATGTTTGCCACTTTCAATTTCAAGTCCCTGTTTTTAATATCTGGTCCATTGATTTGTCAACGCTTGGCAGCACAACAGTGAGGAGAGTCACACAGTGAATACAGCAAAATCACCCTCCTCCCTCAGTCCACACCATCTGACTCTTGGTATCTGCACTCTTGCTACCTACACCTGAGTGAGCTGCTCTGAACTCCTCCTGGGCCAGTGCAGAGAGAACCAGCACTGACAACGCAGTCAGTGCAAACTCAGCATCTTCTGTGACTCTAAACTCAGCCTAAGCTTGGCCTCTGTAGCTGGTCAGACTGTGGGCTCCACGGACTGCCCTGCCTCATCCCCCAGCGCTGGGATGGGAACCTCCTCAGCTGGACTGGGTGGAGATCACTGCACTGCAGGGACAGAAACTTCAGCAACATGAGTTCCACTCGCAGTGTCCAAAAAAAGCAAAGGCCCCTTTATTTTTGTATGGGTTTGATAATGTCACAATGAAATCTTTTTCCACTGCATAACTGTAAATTAAAGGCCTGGGAATTTTCTGTTTCGGTGTTTTGGGGGTTTTTTGCAAAAAACCATAAAAGGCGTGTCCCCCGAGTTGGGCAAAACTTTTACAATTTCTTTAGCCACTAAATTAAAACACCTGAAACTGGTTATTGGGAGAGCTGGATGAAAACATACAGAGCATACAAAAAATATTTCACAAATTTGATAGAAAACAGTAGATGATGATGCTGCATCCACTGAAGGCAGCAGGAACACTACCACCTGTCTAAATGGAAGCAGAACTGAAGATTTTTTCTCAAGAAAGCTTTGAACTTTTTGGAAACTAAAACATCTATTTTCAAAAAAATACATATTTTGTGGAATTATACATTCAAATTAACTACATTTTGCTTAAATTTTTTTTTCATTTCGAAAACTCCAAAGAATTTATAAAGCAAAAACAAAATTAAATCTTCCCTACATAAAAAACAAACCAACATACTCTTTTTCAGCAGTTCAAGCCAAACAGGGAGATTTGATTGTACTACAATACCATGGAGAGTTCTATTTGAAGCCCCACATTTCCTTTTCTTTCCCGTGCATTCAGTAAGGAGCACTATAGCTAATATTTCCCTCACACAAAGAGAACCTGTGCAGTGCTGAGGGTGAGCTGGCGATCCACAGCTCCTCCCTCTTCCCCTGCCAGCCCCCCTCAGCCAAGCCCACCATCAGCTCCCCCACTCAGACTGAAATGTGCTCTTTTCATTTCCAAAGGGAAAGTCCTTCCATTCCAGTCAGAAATGCTACAACAAAAGGCCCATGTTTGCACTGCCTCAGTCACCACTGGCTTATGTGCAGTCCCTTTTCAGAGCAAGAATGGTGACTACAGGTACAGTCTGTAACCTCAGCCAAAAAAGAACAGGGCAACAGAAAGCAAATATTAGCTCAGGGAAGACAGCAAATAACATTTACCTGATAAAAAGCCAGAGATGGGTAAACAGGACAGAGGCTGATGCTTCATATAATGCTTAAATTCTGCTCACAGAGCTAATTCTAATTTTATTTTGTATCATAAATGCATTAGCTTTAAATCTCCAGTACTGCCTGTCATTAGTTTAGAGCACAAGCATTTGCTTAGCCAAAGAAAAGCCCATGTTATACACTGGACCAAGTCCAAACCAGAAATTTTAGCAATGTACAGGTATCAATTATATGTGTGCATTTTAAGAACGTTTTGCTGGTTTAGTACAAAAAAACTGGAGGAGGTTTGGGTTTGATTTCATTCAAAGACCTAATTTAATGTTCATTTTCTTTTTATTGTTACAGCTAAATTCTCTACAGTGTATCTTATAGTATTCTTAATACACACCACCCTGATTAGTGTAGCTTAATGGAGAGCAGCTGGCCTAGATGGTTAGAGCTAACTGATCCACTGAATGACAGAAACTGAGCCTCTGTGTCTGCAGATACAATATTTTCATCTCCTGGTTTTCACTGCTCCTCATGTTTTTTCTGCCCCAGCAAAACCCGCTGAAGAGCTTGGAGTTTCATCACAATTAAAAATGTGGAATGAAAATAAATGTTAATATTACGACAGATTATTTACTCTACTGCTCAGAATCAGCCTGGTTCTATATTCTGATTTTTAAAGATTAAGCTCCTGGTCTAAGATTTCTTTTTGTCTGTCCTAGATTTAGCTCTTTAGTTGTTTCAGATACAAGGTCTGAGAGACAGAAGAAGGGCCTGACTGCCCAAGTACCTCCTCACATCACAGAAGAAGCTCCACGTGTATCCGCAGCAATAGGTGTGAGGATACAGGGGGGGAAAGGCGTTTCCTCAGAGCTGAGTACAGACAGACAGACAGAGCTCAGGGCTCAGAGGGTGGCAGAAAAGACCCAAGCAATCACCAGCACACGCACGGCTGTTCATGGCCAACAAGATACAACAGGACATTTCCCTTAAGGCCTGAGCTGGTTCATTCTAAGCCAGCATAAATAATTTGTTTTTCTACACAATTAAGTTAATTTTGGTTATTATTTAGCAAGAGCCTGGTGTATGCCACAAGCCACTCATGTACAGCCCCTCCACTGAACAATCTGAAGGAGGGTGTATGTATTTATGCAGAGACTATAAAATGGGGAAAACTGTACCATGATAGTATGTGCAGCCTTTGTTTACAATAC
Organism: Mystacornis crossleyi; assembly: GCA_013400655.1. Lineage (NCBI taxonomy): Eukaryota > Metazoa > Chordata > Aves > Passeriformes > Timaliidae > Mystacornis > Mystacornis crossleyi. The sequence continues at coordinate 46,824 of VYZQ01055491.1, forward strand.
ATTTTACATTGATGGATTTCAAATAAACTAGCTATCACTTCCCCACTCCCAGGAATAAAAGAAAATAGCACATTCCAGAGAAATGCTATCTCCCAACAACAGCTGTATGAGTACTTTGGCAATGCATGAAACTGGCACAGAGCCCCAGCAGCGCTGCCGCTTCTCTTATTCCCCCAAGGGAATCAATGCCTGATTACATTTAGCATGGCCTCTCTTTTGCTACCTTCATTACATCTGCTATGAAATCACAATTCTCTCTTTTCATGTCTTGCCTGAGCTTCCTTTGTCCCTGAATTCCTCTGACTACTAATCCCCTGTTCACAGATTTTGTATCTTTTAAGAGCCAGAGCCCACAGTGCAGGTCTTTCATGTAGGATTTTCCCCCTCCAGATGTGAACCTGCATCCCTTCATCTCAGGAACTGCAAAAGATCTCAGAGCACATAGTTTGGGGCCATTCCTCCGCCTCAAGATTGTCCCATGTGAAAAAAAGACAACAAAAGTTTACTTCATCCCTCATTCTGGGAGATCTGCAGTCACAGTAGCCCCTGCATATCCTCTGTGAAGAAACTGAATAAGCCCTACAAATTTGGGGATCCTGATGCTGTGGGTGACTTCAGGGAGAACCCAGTAGTAATTTCCTGTCACCCAAAATGCCTCTTCAGGGTATGTGACTAACTCTGCTCATTCAAAGCCATTCTAGATGCATCACTGCCATTTTTGTGTACTGCAAAGGGTCTCAGATGGACCTCTACCACACCGTTAAGGGTGAGAATTAAGTAGGATATCAGATTTTACCAGTTCTGTATCCACGAAAGCCACCAAAGTTAGGTAACACTTCAAATAGCACCCTGAAAACACTCACCCTCCCTTGCCCCACTTCCCCTCCCTTTGAAGCAAGAAGCTGTAACCCAGCAGCGGAAGGAACACGGCCAAGCCTCTCAACAGTCCTGTCATGTCGCTGAGGTGAGGGCAGAGGGGGTCGGCTGCTTACTCACTCACTCACTCGATTTAAGGGGATATGAAGAGATTCAGAGTACGTGAAAGGAGAGCACCACACTCCTCCAGGTGCAGGGTACTCTTAAATCCATGCCCTTCCCTTTGGGATCGTAACTCAGATGACTGGTGTTCTACGAACACTCTGACACTGCTGCAGGTAATGGACAGGGATCCCGTGTTTACAGCAGACAAACCAGTTCACCACCCCAGCAGTGCGGAGTACCTGGCAGAACACACGTGTTCTGTCAAGTTCCTGGCATGTCCTCAAGACTCATCCACTCATCCTCCATGGACACCCATTAGTAGATTTAGAATTACAAGAATGTTCCTCACATTATTTTCAGAGGTTTTTTTCCTTACTATAGCATTTTACAGTAAGATATGAACAATCCCCTGGGAGACAACATAACACAATGGGAAATTCAAAACCTATCAAGAGTAAAACCAACTCATATTTAGTACACGTGATCTTGACTCTTCTTAGAACGATGTGTAGGACAATACAGGCCTCTCAGAACTGAGCAGAGCCTCCCCACAGTGGGACTTGCTGGAGATGTGTATCAAGGGGGCCCACAATCAGCAATGTAATCATTTAAGCCTCATTTTCCTAACAACCCAAGCTAAATAGCATTTATTTTGTAAAAGCCTTAAGCCAGGAAAACATATCAAATAATTTTCCAATTTTAAGTGTGAAAAAGTCCAATCAAATAAGCAGCAGCATAGCAGTTGGGGTTTGAGTGCAGTAAAACTTTGCACACCAACAAATAGGAGGTTCCTCACACTGGCCTCACCTCCCACCAGCAAGAGAAGCCAGCACTGGAATTCAGTGGGACACACCTAATGAGCTCATGTCAGTTGCTGCTCTGATTTTGTACTTATCTCCTTGTCTTTAGAAGGTTTCCCATGGTTTTATTTTTAAATACAGATTTTTTAATAACCAAAACAATGTATACAGTGTTGTTGTAGCATTCATTCTAATCTATATACATATAATTTTCATCTGAAGTTCAAACAAAATTTCAAGATGGGGAAAAACCAGTTTTGAAAGAGCTTTTTTATTGATGATATAACCACTAAAATATGGCTTTACATTGCTCAATAATAGTAGCTAGAGTTCTGTTAATGGTATTGCCTACAAGAGTACACTATAAAATGCAAATAGTAGCATATAAAAAATACCAATTACTTATAATACATATGAATAGATAAACAAATTCAATGTGCCATTAAAATGATGTTATATTTTTACTGTATTCTGCCCTCCTTTTCCTCACAGTTTTAAACAACAACAGAAAATCTACTGTCATGCAGAGAAGTTTACCATTTGTGTATAGGACTGCATTATAGACATACATACCCACATCCTGCATTAATAATGGATTGCAGAAATAGACTGGTGTGAGGAAGCGCTTAACAAGAGGGGAGGAATGTCTTCAAGAATAAATATGAATGGAAAGATTCAAATGAATAAATGTCAAATCTTCAGTATGTTGTTGTTCCTAAGCTTTTTCCTTCAATGCAGCTACTCCAAACTATACTGAAAATCACTAAAAAATACAAATTATTATTATTCCCTATTTCCCAAACTTCCAATTCACTGAATTTTCTTATGACTTTCTCTCTGCTACCATACAGGTCCAAAAAGAACCATTCATTTAGTTTACAGTGTTAAAGTGAGAAAAAAATAATCTTTGCCATAGTTCAGCAGAACAACCCACCTGATACAAAAGCAAGCCATAAAATGACCCCACATATAATGTTTGTGCTCATGTGCAATGCTTTTTCAGACCTCTAAAAGATTAGTCCCAGTTAATTTAGTGCTATGTTACACCCAACCACATCCAACAACTATACACACACAAGTGTTTGGGATTTCATATAAATACAAGAACAAGTGTAAGAAATCAGGAGTCAGGTGCCCACTGCTCAGGACCCCGTCTCTGGCAGCAATCAGCAAGAAAGGTTAGGAAAAGTATGTAGGACAGAAAAAATACACACTGGTAACTTCCAGATTATGTGCTCCCACCTATTGGCAGTGTGCAGCACAACTTGCTGACCTTGGGCCTTGGCGAGCCAGGGGTGGCCTCCAGCTCTCAGTACAAACCACAGCTGCAGTGAATAAAACTGTGTCTCACTGCTTCCCACACATAATTCATTGCTCTTCAGTCACCGAAGCTCAAAGTAGAAACAATAGTCCGTGACCCAGGTGAGCAACTGCACGCCAGGAACAATAAATTGCAAATAATTCAAGCAAACAGTTTATGCCCAAGGGCTAACATTTGTTCACAGACTATGTCAACATTAATAATATATAAGCGAAGAGGAATGCTTGTTCATGAACAATTCACAAACAAATGCTGCTTTAGCCAGATAATTTGTTTGTGATAAAATGTTTGGCCAAATCCCATGCTCGGAGAACAGCTAATTCTTGGTGTTCTCCACTTCTCTTCACCCCTCCAGGTCTCATCAGGAGTGAAGGGATGGGGACTACAAGGTTGCCTAAGCTCAGTCCCTTCTGACTCCTTTTCTTCCCCCAGCACGAGGCGAACAGAAATCAGCCAGGACCACAGCTCCATTGTTTTCCATGGACTGTAACTGTTTCAAAGACGCTTTTCTTCTCCTCTTTCTCTTCCCTCCAATTCAAGAGGCTACCTAACACGAGAAGCAAAACCACAAGACAATGACATGTGTGTCTCCTGGAATTCCTAATCACATCTCAATGCTACTACCTGAAAGAAAAGCAGACTACCAGAAACTGCTGAAAAACACACTACCTATAGCTGACACTGCTGTTCACTAGGTACCAAACCGCAGAAGCCCCTTCTGAATGTTTGTCCTAAATTCCACGTACATCTTGTTAATCCCCTTCAACTTGCAGCATTTTCAAACTACATTTCAAAACAGCTAGGGGGTTTAAACCAAGAATTTGTACTGAGTGGAGGCACAACTGAATTAATCCTTAAATGCAGTATCCCCTACTGTACTGGAAATTTCAGGCTGGATCCAGACACTCGTGTGAATTTCTCCAAGTAACCTCAATGCACAAACTTGGAGGCCATCTAGAGATAGCACTCTACATTCCCTCTCTAATCAATCAATAGGGAGAAGCCAGCCAGTTCCCAGAGGGCAATTCAGAGAATGATACACAACGAGGACAGCTACCAAGAGGTTGTTAGTAGAGAGCAACAGTGCACCCAGTTCCCTTCCTCACTCAGGGATCCTGTCTCAGGATATCACACCACTCAGCCTGACATGCTTTCACAGCCTGTGCCTCTTGCTTCCAGGTCTCACTTCCAGACAGAATAGGTAAGGTAGGGCAGTGTTTTGTCCCAAAACAAAGCTAAAAACTCCCTTTTGTTGGTTTTCTTTGTTGGAGGTGTCACATACATTCTTAGATGATTAAAATACAGGAGGAGGAGGGATTGATCCAATACTATTCCAGTTAACCAAATAAACTCTGTGATGATAACAAGCCCTAGCTACTAGATTCGTCATCACAGTCCACAAGCTGGGTTTCTAAATCATTTGCTCTGCTTTGAAAATTTCATTGTGAAATTCTGAAGATTTGTACAAAAGTCTCCTCCTCTTTTAAACTAAACAATAACATAGTGCACTAACTAAAACATATACTGAAATAAAATAATCCATAGTAAATGAAGCCAGAGAAACAGCGTATTTCCAATAGCTATGCCAAGTACTAAAGAAATTGTACAGGTATTTTCATTCTTCTGGATCTTTTCCACCAAAATAAACTTAGTAGGTTATCCTCTTCATTTCACAGGTCATAAAATGCATATGCCACCGTAGAAGTATTCACTGTACACACCACTACCATTTTCAATCTCTGCCACATGAATTCAGGAGTATCAGCAGAAAACACGTGTTCCTAGATGCCACTAAAGTATGTCTTAGTTTGATAACAAATATACTCTCACACATCAGAATTCCTCACTGTTTTGAACAGCAATGAAAACAAAATCCACCAGTGCTAACGATTTTGCCATCAGACCAACCACATTACGTCAGGCACTCTGAAAAATACATTTCCCTTGGCCTTCCAAGTGCAACTACAAAATGTGTGTGAAGCAAGCACACCAAAAACAGTACTTTTTTCATTAATAATCCAAACACCTAACTGTGAATCTAAGTGTTTCTGAAAACCCAAGCAGGGGATGTGCACATGAACAGATGCACATGCAGTTTGCTGTGCCTGCTTAATGCATTTCCTGACAAAGAAAAGTTCTCAATACAGCTAATATTGACCTCAACAGGTATTGCTCTATAATCAAATCGAGATGTGGGAATTGGGAGCAGAGAACAGCCCTGGGAGGGCCATGAGCAGCAAGGGAGGGCCAGACCAGCAGCCCGTGCTGCAGAGAACAGAGCAAAGACACACACCCAGCTGTCCTGTGGGTGCTGGGCACTCATCTTCCAGTGCCAGCCTTTCCAAATGCCACAGAAATGTCCTCTCCAAGTAATACTTTTATTCCCCCACTGTCTCCCATCCTGCCTTGCAGATCCACTCTCCGTTCTCCTCCCTCAGAGCTTGGATCCCTTTTGCTTGTGCCTTCACCCGTCTGTGGTTCCCAGCTCACAGATCACAAGCCCAGCTACTGACCCTTCATTCCAAAACACTTCACTCAATTTTCAGGCAGTACCACAGCTCTCCAAGGGCGTCTCGAAGTACCAATACTTTTGCTCTTGTTTCTACCTCTCACAACAGGTAGTCCGAGGATCTGACTTCACTTGAAAACAAGCCCATGTCTATAAAGTAATTTTAGTCATCACACACACACAGTGTCTCAAACCTCTATCTGATTGGGAAAAAAAAAATCAAATAATTGTTAAATATAATTATTTTGGAAATGCAGAAATCTAAGCCTTCCTAAAAAGAACATTTTATACTCTTACAGCCTATTTCTAAAGTTCAGCATCTCAGATCAAACTATTAGTTACATTCCTGCAACTTAGATTTCAAGTTTTCACTCTGGAATGGCAGTTTGACAGACTTGCCATTTTTTTTTGCCCATCAAAGTTAACGCTAAACACAAAAGCTAATATTTTCAAATATTTCAAATACTTTACAAAATGCAATTACAAGCTTATTTCTTTTAAATGATTGGAGGTTTTGCCAGTCATTTAGCTTCCAGCCCCTATGGTAAGAATCACACATTCCAAAAACTCCATCTACTTTAGAACAAAGTTTCCAGACTACACAAAGACAGAGCTGGATACAGTTATACCATCTGTGGAAGTGACCGAGGAATGGAGACTTGAAATCTGGCATCCTAAACCTCATTAGGCTCTTCTACACTGTACAGAACTGCACTATTTCTACTAAATCTGACTTTGGCACCAAGTGGGGAATCAGCACTGGAGAGCTGGGTTGGCCAGTCAGAGCATCACAGCCAATGCCCTCTGGCCCCTGGAGGATTTCAGAAATGCAGCTCACTGAAGCGACACAGATTTCTCAGAGCATCTTAGCTTATATACAAAATACAAAGTTTCATTTCTCTGGCTATTAGTGGAATCATATGGGTTAGTTATTTAATCAATGGTAACTTGTCAAACCAGTAAACAAAAATGCATTTCTATTACAGCATAAGATACCATAAATTATTTCATTTCCTTTAGAGCCTACCTAAAGACAACAATTCCCAGTATTAGTTGAACTGAGAAGCCTGTTCACAGCTCTGAACTGCACTGGTATTTACCAGTTGCAGGAGGAGCTGGGATTTCAGAACAGTGGAAGAAGCATGAAGCTCGGCTTACCTCCTTCCCCTAGTTAGCTTTTTAAATACCCTGAAAATGCAGCGTACCTTCAGGGAAAGAGAGCTTGTCCAGCCCCCCAGGCACACTGGATTAAAAACTGTGCCTCAGCAGCAGCCACAAGTGTGCCAGGGATGATTGCTGCCAGTTATATTCAGGTCAACCAACCTGAAAAATTATGCTAGCACTGGTGGCATTTCAAGCTTTATTTTTTATCACCAGTAAGTTAATATGATTTATATTAATACCATCTTCCTTGAAAGAAAAATAAACCTCTCAGCACAGAGCCTGTTCTAAAGCATCCTGCCTCACTTCAGCATCAAACCATTTGGTTGTTATTAACCTAGTCACACTAAGGCAGAGGAGGAATTTACCAATAAAAATTATGAACACAGTTATCTTGTTTCTCACCTGTGATCTCTGGAATCTAAACAAAACAATAAAATCACTGGTTTCTTTTATTGTTACCAGCATGTCATATTTTGCAATAATATTGAGCTGCTTGCAGTCTCAGGGGATGTAGGTACTCAAACATTATACATTCTAAATTTCAATGTCATTTAAAAGTGCTAATGGAACGTGTGTAATCAATTAAGACTATTTTGTATATGCATTAGTTTTTATTAATTGTTTGTTTATTAGGTGTTAGCTAAATCCAGTTTTCCAACTGATTTTAAAGTAAATACCTTCCTGTAGTTCTGAGGAATGAATTGCCTTTTGCTCCAATAGCAAAACCCCGTGACTAAAATGTTTCTAACAGAACTTTTCTAATTATTTCAATTCAAATACCTTCCACTGTGGGAGGCAATTTGGCTGTGGTCTGAGAGTTCTATCACCACAAGTGTCCAAAGATACCACTTTAATACACACTCAGAAAGGAACAAATGCTGTTTATACGAAGTGTCATTCCCACGGAGACCAGACTGGCAGGCAAGTCTGTGTTCCTGTAATTCCATTCTTCCTCAGGGAACAATTTTTGCCATAAAAGTTTTATTCTCATTGAACAATTTTAACTTCCCTTAAAGAGAAGAACTTTTTCTCGCTGCAGGATAAACAGAATTTTAAAGATTCGGGACTGAAGTTTAGCTCATTCCATGCAGTGCCCAACATTACACTGCAGCCAGACATTTATCTTGCTGGAGCCTATTCACCGGTCACATCAGCCTATTCACCACGTCCTTATGTCTCCCACGTTGTCTATCTCCATAACCCTGACTAGGGGAAAAGAAAACCACTGTGATGTAGGGTAGGACCCTATGAGATGTGCACACCTAGAGAGGTGCATTTCACACCAGTAGAATACAAGAAACAGGCTCACATCCTTAAATATTACCATGAAAATAAAAAAGCAAAGATGGACAGAGAAATGCTCGTTTCATTCCATAAATAGTTATAGCTCTGAAAAGACACACAGTAATAAAACACTACTAAATATTTCGTGATTCCAAAGAAATCTCACAAAAATCTATCATCACAGAATGTAGGACAATAGTTTGAATCAAAGATGTAAACACAGCAAGAACTGAGATCCGAAGTACAGTTAGGTTTTCCTCTTCCTCTGTCTAAATGTCCGTCTGCTGTCAAATATTCTTCTCCTATCTGTGCTAAGGCCACTCTTCACGTAAAGCTGGCAGGTTCCCCTGATTTATCAGTGTATAAAATGCTGTGAAACTGAAGCATTACGATTCTAACAACACTGAAGCTGCTGTATCTGCTTGCTGTCTGTTGTTATAGCTTCAAAGCACTAATTGAATACTGGCAGCAGTTATTCTGAACTTCCCAATGAAATCAATATGGATCAATGATGTCAAACCATCAAACTGTACAGAAGGTTAGTCATGAGCAGTTCTGAAAAGAACTACCATATCTGTCACTCTTCATGTGTTATCTTTGGTAACGTCTGTCATGTCTTTTTTTCAGTGGTATCATGAACTCGTAGGGCTGGGATTAACCCTTTTTGTATACTGCCCACTGACTCTGCTCCGGCTAGTAATTTATACACTAAAGACCTAATCAGAACTTGTGTTATAATTTGCAGGTATGTTTGCAAGCACTGAAGATTGATAAAACCAGAACCATTTCATCCCTGAGTCCCTCCTCATTCAGGGGTTCTAAATGCAGAGATCCAGCTACTCTTGCCTTAAACAGCATTTCATTCTCTATTTCACGATCCTGATCCATGATGAGCAGCCAAGCCTAGTACTTAATATTTACCTGAACATAGTATTAAGCCAGAGACTCCAAAATCAAGCATTATACTTAACCTTTTGAATTTTGTTGCAATCAAGACCTCAAAAATAGATTTTCTCTTATTCAGTATACCCAAATGGTTTCATTAAACTGAAAGATTACATGACCTCCCAACAGGGAAAGGCCACCAGGACTGAAGCACTGAAACATGGGTTTAGAGGAAAACCTACAACCTTAACTAAAAATCTGCTTTGTAGGAATTAGTTAAAAATAAATAAGTAAGTAAAACTCAGCTGGA
>VYZQ01055491.1:56346-66383 GCA_013400655.1 Mystacornis crossleyi
GCAAGCACTGAAGATTGATAAAACCAGAACCATTTCATCCCTGAGTCCCTCCTCATTCAGGGGTTCTAAATGCAGAGATCCAGCTACTCTTGCCTTAAACAGCATTTCATTCTCTATTTCACGATCCTGATCCATGATGAGCAGCCAAGCCTAGTACTTAATATTTACCTGAACATAGTATTAAGCCAGAGACTCCAAAATCAAGCATTATACTTAACCTTTTGAATTTTGTTGCAATCAAGACCTCAAAAATAGATTTTCTCTTATTCAGTATACCCAAATGGTTTCATTAAACTGAAAGATTACATGACCTCCCAACAGGGAAAGGCCACCAGGACTGAAGCACTGAAACATGGGTTTAGAGGAAAACCTACAACCTTAACTAAAAATCTGCTTTGTAGGAATTAGTTAAAAATAAATAAGTAAGTAAAACTCAGCTGGAGAACCAGATAAACAACACTGGATGCAAATAACTGATTACCTGCCATTAGCATTTGTTTAGCTGTGCATGTAGTTAGAAACAGAGAAACCAGTGAATAGACCTAAGGAAACTCTTGACAGCCATCGATCAGTACCACGTGAGAACTCATTTTTACAGCCATGGGAAAGGAAACTGAGTTCCCCAGGGACAATTTGTATTGTCAAAACCTAGAAAGGTAAGAGGGTCAGGGAAGGAAGACAAGTTTTACTTCAACTTCGAGGGACCCCTCCCTCAAATCATAGGACCACCGACCTAAATCAAAAACATACCACGCATGCTTTCAAGCTAATTACCATATGAAGCAGGGATGGGAGGTGGTTACGCTATGAATATGTATTTGTATTCTGTATATTCAATGCTTTTGAAAATAAATAAGACTCTGTATTGCTTTGTAACTTCGCAGTGTGCCTCTGGGAAACGATGTCCCACAGTGCCCAGAGCTGGAAATAAGCATACTCTTTCTAACTTAAATTGTTAGAGAGTCTTTGTCCGTCGAGGTGGATATCAATATTAGATCAATATCCATATTTCCATAAATCAGAACCTATTCTGTAGTCTGTGTTACATAAAAGCCCTAATCAACAACCAGTGAGTACCTGAGAATACCAAACACATCCACCTCAATTATTATACAACAATCATACCAGCAGTGGTGATCAGGTGAAATTATGAATAGAATATTAAACTCTCAAATTTTTAGACTTGGTTAAACGTCTGGCAGCAGAAGACAGCTGGATTTGGGCTGCGTGGAAGTGCAACATCAGCCACTGCCAGTTCATTGCAGCAACAATGTGAGAACATTTCCTGAGTCAAATCCATCCAAGGACTCCCATACACCAACAGGCCTCCCGTACACCAAGGACTCCCTACACCAACTCCCTGGGAAGTGACAACTTCCCCCAAGTGCACTTTTAACCTACAATAAATAAGGTAACCACCTTACTGTGACTGTTTGTCCCCACCAGCTTGTAAATGCTTTACTCCTAAGAGGTGGTGAGGTGCAAAGGATAAACCCCTGGTCCCTTCCCACCAGGCAGCTCTCCAGCCACTGTGCCCCCAGTCTGTCATGGTGCATGGGGTCACTGTGTCCCAAGGGCAGGAGCTGGCACTGATACTTTTGTACTACCTGGATCCTGGCACTGGTCTAACAAATGGAGAGTCCTTCTACTAAAATAGCAGAGATCCTGTGGACATACGTAAAATGAAAGACAATCAGGAAGTGCCTTGAGCCTTTCCCAAGTGTGCAAAAAGCCTTTTGTTCGTGTCTACCTGAAAACAGGGTCTCAGTTTAAGCTGACCAGACAATAACTTCTGAGATCCATCCCTTGTCCCAAACCCATTTATTTTGCACAAACTCTTGCTTTCCTGTTCTAATATGCAAGAAGTCTCCAAGCCAATTCAGTACCACAACCTTCTCCACAGCTCTCATCCCTTCCCAGAGGTGCCTATTCCAGAGTTATTACAATTCTAACCGTTGCAAGAAGTTTCCCCTCGTACGGCAAACCCTGACAGAGTGCCCTCCTAACCTTCTGCCCTGAACTGCCTCAGTTTTTCCTTTACAAGAAGCAGGCTTTTTCATTAAAGCGGATTACAATTAAAGCAGTAATGACTTCTTGCTGCTAAAGAAGTGGATATCTGTTTTTACTATCACAGGTCCTGCTTTTGTTTGCTTCCAAAAATACCCTTCTAGATCCAGCAGTCTCCTTTCTCTTTCCTTTCTCCTGTGCTTTTGCCTTCCTAGTATCTGGATCTACATTCTTCTACCCTAATTCCACAATGTCTATAATCCAGAACTCCTTTATGCCAGCCACCCTCCTTTGCCTTGTTTGATCCCTCTCAGTACAGCTGTTCTTTACAGTGCCATTCTTTACCCCAACTAAGCTAATTAGGGCTCTTAGGGTGAGGTTGTTTGGGTGCAGGCATGGAGAAGAAGCAGAATGGAACAACTTTAAAAAAACTTTACCCAAGACAGAAAAAGAACCCAAACTCAAACCTGAGGAGAGGAGCATTTCATGGTAGATGTCCTGAGTATTTATGCAAGCCCAATAGCAAATACATCCTTTGCCTGTCATCTACCAAAAAAAAAAAAAAAAAAAAAAACCCCAAACCCAAAAACAAAACAACATTTTTGAAACTTGCATTTCTTTCAAAAAAAAAAAATTAATTGTAGAAAATATTACTTAGGTTAGCCTGGTGAAAAAACAAGTCAATTTTTCCAAGCAGCCCTCAAAATACCAAGCACTGAAAAATAATAAACAGAAATTTTTAAAAGTGCAGTTTAACACATGTTTGATCTCAATGAATCATCAAGTCGAAGGAGGGAAAAAACAAAAAAACCCAAATTTATTGCATGGTAACACTGAAGTGGTGGGAGTTTTATCTGGCAGAGAATAAATAAGAGAAGGAAGGTTAACCATGCAGTGCCTTAAACCAAAGCTGTTATCTTTCTTTTTTTTTCTTAATTCATTCAAAACATGTTTGTCTAATTATAAAGCTCTGGAAGACCCTAGATATGAAAGCAGGGGGTTGTTGCAATGCAAGGGCAGGACCTGGCACTTGGTCTTGTTCAACCTCACACCTGCCAGGCCTGTGGTTCCCCGGATGGTCCTTCCAGCCCTTCTCGTAGATCCGTGTCCCACTGGTCAAGCTCCCGTCACCTGCGACCCCCCCAGTTAGCCAGGACTGCTGGGAAATGATGGGAAGGGGCTTGGGGGGCACCTCTGCCGGTTCCTGGGTGGGTCCCATCTGTCCCCATGGACTTGTGTCAGAAGCATCCATTATTGTTTCAGCTATTACTAAATGGGAACGACAAGGACCTGGTTAAAATGATTATTGCATTTCCCTTGTAATCTTTTTCCAGAGCAATTACATTTTGCAACAACCTTCCGAAAATCAAAACACATCCCGTGTCTGCTACAGTAGAACTCCTGTAATAAATATCATGTAGATGTTTAATTACTTCTTTGTGCATTAGAAAGTGATTCAACTTGGACTTATATCTTGATTAATGGACATAGCAGGGAGAAAGAAAACACCTCAGATCACAGAACATCACTCTCATGAGGCTGTGACGAACCTGAAGGCAGGTACCTGACAAACTGGTACCAGTACATGGATACACACACACAGAAACTACTCACACACCGGTGCAATGTGGATGAACATGCACAACTTAAATGGACCTTTAATTGTGGGACCAAGAAGGGGCTAAGAAAGGTGAAACATGACATCCTATATTCTCATCCACTCTGCAGAAATGAACCTTGCAAACACGATTCTACTGATGCATGGGGGACTTTTCACAAGGTGGTGATAATCTGGCTATCTGGGACTCCTTCCCCCTGGAACACTAATCCAGAATAATGGGACACAAAAGCTCCCCTTTAGAATGTCACATAAGTTATCTGCTTCAGTTCCAAGTTAATTAAGATGCAAATTGGAGACACAACGTTAGAGCTTGTGTCCCTAACCCTACATGAAGACATTCAACAGCATGAGGGGCAGCTACCTACAAGAGAAGAATATCTTTCATGCCAGTATGTTTAGACTAAACAGGATACATCCCACGTGGTACCAGAGCCAAGAACATTTCAACTGTGTGGTGTTTTCATGGCTCCTGACTTCAGCAGGCAGACTGCATTTAACAGACAGTCATCCTGCTTTTTCATCACATGAAATAATTCCCTTTCATGGGGAAGTAAAGAGAATGAGAAGCCAGTACAGCTGCTTGATGGATGTCAAAACCCATTCCATTAAATAAAGGTAGTGGTAAAACTCAGGAGAGGCAGCAGCACTTTATAGTGAGTTCCCATTTATTCATTTTGTTTCAAAGCCAGCAACAACTCCTATAGTCTTAGACTCCAAGAAAACAGAGTATTTGCATTTCAGATTTTATCAGTCTTCTAAAGACACTACCTACAGCAGACACAAGCATGTCTAATGCATACTCAATAACTCTTAGGGAGTTATTATGCTCAAATTTAAAACGCATGAATGGAATCGGTATAAAATGTGATATATGAATCACCCTGAATAGCAGGAGTAAACCTACCCAAACAGTGACTACATGGAAGATTTACCTCTGACCTCTAATAATGTAAAACACTAATTAGAGACAAGCAGAGACAGTAATTAACTCCATAAGGAACAAAAATCAGCAAAACATACAGCCAGTAACTGTTACTTTTGATCAAGTTTCACAAACCATGAAACTTGATCAAAAAGTTCCTACTAATGATCTCTGACACACATATCCATAGGTGCGGAAGGACACCGCTGCTCTGCCAAATGCATCCCTAGCCAACCCACTGCTATTCCCGTTCATCAGCACTCCTGGAAACTTGAAATAGCGCATCACTCCATATAATGATGTGTAAAGCTCTCCACAATTTTTAAATTCATTTGTGTTTGAGAACATGAGAAACACTCTAATGAATTCATAAATACTTTCATATGGGGTGTCTGCCTTTCCTGAATGATAACAGTGGAAAGAATGGGAACTGAAACAAAGCAGATTCCTTGCTGCTGCTGCTGCTGCTGGCGGCTTTTGCGTTAAACTGTGGCAGGTAAAAGAAGGCAGCACGGACACACACGACACTCGGAGCCAGCCTCTGACAAGGCAGCAGCGCCCAGCGCCACGCAAATTGTGCAGAAAGCAAAAGACAAACAGCAGCAAAAGGTGGCAGAGGCTGCAAACTCTTAAGGCACTAAAAGCATTTACTCTTTTTCAAATACATTCTAGGCACAGTGGGACAGAACGCATTTCATACATTTTTGCTGCAAGTGGCCTGAAGTAAAAAATAGCAGGTAAGTGGCAACCTAAGCAAAGAATACAAATGTCCTAGAGAAGTACTTGAAAATAAAAAAAATAAAATAGTCGTAAAGTAGCTGAGAGAAAGAACAGCAACAGAAGAAAGGTCACTGGCATACCTATGAAATTAAATGCTGAACATTTAAGAGGCTAGTTTTGACAGACTTGAAAAGATCAGCAACTCTCCAGCCCTTGATCTTTGCATGCAACATATCGAATTAGTTCATGATACGATTTGAGATTTAATACTTAAAAGGAGAGAGAAATATACCAATGGAGAATCCTCTGCCATTGTGAAATTCTGCAACTGAACAACACTCATATGGTAATTAATACTGTCAGCAGTTAGGTCATTTGACTGAAAAAAAAACCCTATATAAAGAGTAGGAATTCTCTCATTCCTGGCATCCCTAATGTAATTTACAACAACCTTTTTCAAGCAGAAGATCCAAGTTCGAAGTTTATCTGTACTATGGCAATTCCCACCACCTCAGTAATGGGCGATGACAGAAGGAGGCTGCTACAGGTCTCACTAAAGGCACAAAAACCATCACAAGCAGATTTGGACTTTGTGAATAACCCCAGCAGTAACAGTTATTGCCTTTTCTAAAGCTGGATTCAGGTAAAACTTTGTTTTATCAAAATTAAGAAGTCTGCAGCGCAATTGTTACAGAGCCTGGAACTCACTGTTTCTCTCATGTTTCTGTGTTTATGAAAGGGTGAAATATTAAATCCTGATCTTCACATGAACATGTGAATTACTGACTTCTTTAAAATGTTAATCTTTTGATCAGCAAGTCTCTGATACAGAATTCCAAATACCATGGTATTTATGTAAGGAGCAATTGCATTCAAGGACATTTATAGTTTTCTTTTTGGAAATGCTCTGAGGCAGTGGTGTTCTGGTACAACTCCAAGACTTTTATCCATTTACAAATATCTCAATTCCAACAGCGTATTTCTACTTGACTTTAAATCGCACCAAGAAGAACACTGAAATTGCTCTGTCAGATAAGAGCACTGGATCTCTTCCAGCTTTCTGTCTCGGAGTGGCAAGTCCTGGGTATTTGAAAGGAAACTGCAAAGATCTTCATAAGAGACAGCTCTCATTCAGTAACGTGGCTGTACGGTACCCAGGTTTTTTCTTTTCCTAAGGTCCGTTAGTTACTTTCTGGCTTTTACAGTGAAACATTTTATTTTACGTTGAAACACTGAGAC
The DNA here is from genome assembly GCA_013400655.1 of Mystacornis crossleyi. Classification (NCBI taxonomy): domain Eukaryota; kingdom Metazoa; phylum Chordata; class Aves; order Passeriformes; family Timaliidae; genus Mystacornis; species Mystacornis crossleyi. The sequence continues at coordinate 62,856 of VYZQ01055491.1, forward strand.
TTTTTATGTGTTTTAGCTTTTACCAAATACCCTGTGTGAACTCTTTATGCACTTGAACAGCACCAGGGCACATCACATCAGAAATTGTGAGGTTCAAATTTCATAGTATGAACTAAAGTATACAGCTGAAATAAAGATGTAAGAAAAAAACATGACGTAAAGAAAAAACCAAAGGTATATTTTGGCTTGCCCTGAAAAGTTCTTCTTTTCTATCTTTCTTATGAATTTCAAACTAAATAACACTGTAGCACCACTCTATTTACAGTTATTCTGTACATTACATTTGTACATAGTTATCCTAAGGTTTGGGTTCTTTTTAGTCCTACACTGATAAGAGTAAAGCACATTCCTTTCCTAGAAGTTTACAGACTTAAAAAGGAACACAGGAAACTGCTCAACCCAGAGCAGCAGAAACGGCCACAGGAAGCATTTTTGGTGTGTTAATTCTATTGGCACATGTCTATTCTTGCTCTGGATTTCAATCAGGTCAATCTGTCTAAATCCCCAAAAAATGATGACACAAATATACGCTGGAAGACCAAAGCAAGCAGCCACTCCATTCCCCTATGACACACAGAAAACCTTCTTTGCACGTGTCTGTGACAAAAGAGGCTCCCTGTAAGAGCACATGGATGGAGGTGCCCCTGCTTCCTGTCTGCCTGGAGGCAAAATGTTTGGTGTTAAAACCAGGCCAAGTTTGTGAGTGTTTCTGTTTTCTGCCAGGTCCTGTTACCTTTCAGAGACACAAAATGAAGCCGTTTACGCACTCAGGCTCAGCTCTCCTGTGTCTCCACTACATGGGCTGGTCACAGCCTCTCCTTAGTTATCAACTGCAGCATTTCTTGCTTTCTAACCACTTCTGTATGCAACTCAGCTGCAAGAGGAAAAGGTGCTTTTAAGCCTCTTACCTACTTAGGAGATACAGAATGTTGAATAGAAGGATTTATAAACTACAGAAATACAACATGCCTACCCTAATAGCACTGCAAGAAAAAGAAGAAAGAGTGAAAACTCCAATTCTTCTCTTCATCTCAGCTTTCTCTCCTCTACCCTTCAGCATTTTGGTCCATCAGCAATTACCAGTTTGCAGATATTTCCTGTCTTATACACATAATGAGTTGCTTTGAGTTGGTTTGTCATTTGTTTGCTGTCCTGCCCACTGGGTGAAAGATACATGGTTTTAATAAACAGTACTTTGTCACAGAATCAAAAAAAAAAAATGCAGGTAGCCAAAGTTTTAAAATTAATTAATTAATTATATGGGAGTCTGTTGCACTTTTTGAAATCACCCAAACATGCTGGGGGCTTGGTTGTATGGTTATTTTTTTATTTAATCACATTTAATTTAAGACCATTATCTTGGGCAGACATGAGAAGATGAGCTAATAGGTCATTTAAATCACATGTGGTTTCTTCAGAGCTCTGTCTGCCAGATACCTCAATGGGAAAAGACAAAGAAGGATGGAAAATACAGAATGGAACAGTCAAAACATAGCTGCATGTATTTTATTTTCTTTGAAATCATAAAGTTCTAGTCCACCATTACTGGCATGGGTGAGTGACCCCTGCCTAAGCAGCAGCTGATTACAGACTGGTTAACTAAGACTGTCAGTATAATTAACATTCTGAGCCTTCTCAGGAACACCAGGTTACCAAAGCTGGAATATCTACAAGCTGCCACAGCTTGCTTAATTGAAAAAGACTTCACTGAATTATTAAAAGCTTAAAAATCTGAAACTTTTGATGAAAAAAACGCAAACTTTTTTTTGCAGGAAAATGGCAGAAAACAGCATTAGACTGAAGCCAGGCAAGGAAGTGACTAAGCATGCAACTGCAGCCACTTGGAATAAATCATTCTATGCTAGTCACGGTGGGAATGAGCACAATTATATGCTTCTTAATTTTGGTCATGTTTTTCTCTTTCAGTTGCAAATCTGTTCAACTGTCATGATTAGTTTTCTCTTCAAAATGTTTCTAACGCTGTATAATAACACATCACTCTGTCTTTGGACTGGAAATCACTGCCTCAGACCACCACGCTGAAGTCCAAGCAGGAGTCCTAACAGAGGATAGCTGGAATGTTTTTTTCTCTGTGGAGTTTTTCATGCATAAGCAAGTGAAAGTAGAAACTGCAAATTTTTTTGAATATTTCAACAGGTCAAATGAAATCATGCTACTCCGCCCTCCTGCCCCCTGTATGCTTGTTTATATATGTTGAAGAGCAGTAAGACTAGGAAGTACACCAATAAACACCTTCTACTAATACAGGTCTGATGCTAAGAAATGCTACGTTTCTTCTTTTGTTTCAAGAAGCTAAAAATATGTTAGGCACAATTTTTATATGGAAAATTAAAGGTAATGTTCAGTAGATATTGAAGTCATTTTCAAAATGGTACTCTTGTAACATTAGAAAGGTTCTGTAAGTGAACAGACATTGGCAAATTTATTAACCACAGACAGGAGATAATTCTGCATTTTAAAAAGAAGCCTGTGTTTGTATGTTTGACGATTACATCGTCCTCACGTGGAATTCTGCTCTTTGGCCACTCTAGCTCAAAAAAAGGCATCAAAATATATGATACCCATAACAACAAAAATTACAGGTGATACGGAATAACCTGTGTTGGAATTCCAAAAAGGAACAGACAGCTTAACTGAAAGGATATATGTTGGAATATAACTAGTGTCAGACAAAAAGTCAAGCAAATCATCTATTATGCTGATAAGCCTATAGAATAATTAAATGCCACGATTCCTCTCTCATAAGTGAAGATACTGAGACCCAAAAAAAAATAGAATAAAAGCTTAAGTTTGAAAAACAAGTCATAATGGTTTTTGATATGATGTGTATGTCATGGGTTTCCTATAATGAAAGTTCCTGCCAGCTGCGTTCCTCCAGCAGTCAAGGAGACACTGCAGCCAACAGATATCCCAGGGCTGACCTGACAGAATAATTAATTCTACAGCCTCAGCACATATCAAGCACGTATCAAGGCAGCTTCATCGGGAGCCCCACAGAGTTAAATGCATAGTAGGGAAGAGGTCTAAAATTCCTAAGAAATGTGTGAACGTGCATTATCTGTGTGTGCTCCATGCTGTGCAAATGACAAATACTAATCCCTCAGAGATGTACACAAAGGGTAGGAGTTAAAAAAGAGTAGCTACAGTTAAAGAAGAGCAGTTACAAAAGCATGAGGGCAGAGGGAATAGCTGAGGATGAAAGGCCAGCCCTGAGGGTTTTAACGACACATACACACGGAACACTGAAAAAGGCTAAGGTTTGGTGAAAAACAAAACTGTCCAAATGCCCACATGGCTGACACTACCACCACTTTGTCTTTACTACTCCTTGTAACTTACCAACATGACAGTACATGCTCAGAGCACACTCCTTTCCCTCTGGCCAGAACTGGACACTGTTAGGATTACTGCTTTTCCCCGGAACCAGGCGGCAGCTCTGCTTGGATTCAGTTATGCAATGCCTCTACAGTGATGTCTCAACCCTTGTAGACTTCTCCATGAAAAAAA